>CM073756.1:28060849-28260849 GCA_037127355.1 Schoenoplectus tabernaemontani
TCATACTCATCAAAAACCTGTTAACCTCCCTGAACTGGTACTATACTTCTAACAGTCCTCCATTTTACCTACTTCAAATTATACAAGTTTAAGATTCATTAATTCATTCTTATTGGGCTAAGAAAAAGTTTGTAAGGATATACCATCATAGACATGCAAAAAAAAAAAATTACTTTTAGCTCTGGACTACAACAGCATTGGAAATAGCATTTTAGACCAGCTGGCGCCCACCAGCACCCAAAATGCACTTATTAAGCAGAGAAGCAGGCAACTCCGGGACCTCCACCAGCAAAGTAGCATTATAAATGTATAGCTGTTTAAGGGCAGTGCACCTCACTATTGTACCTGGCAATGACCGCAGGGAGCTTGCATCATCTATAGAAAGCACCTCAAGGGTAGCGCTATTTTGCAGCAACCATTGCTCTGGAAAGGTCTCCATCCCTGTGCAATCCTTTACTATACATTGTTTAACAAATCTAAGGCTTCTGAGTGGCTCAATAAAGAGGAGAGAGAGGTGCGGAATATTAAGACTTTTAATCTTCAAACAGGCCATGTTGTTTTCTGGACTAACACCTTGTGCATATGCCATAGATGAATATTCAACGAGGTTGTCACACCCATCAATACTCAATTCTCTGAGAGATGGAAATGCATTTTCTGAGGTAGGAATACGAGTAACACTTGCACTGTTTGCAATGTAAATTTCAGCAAGATTAGGGAGATGTGATGCTGACTCGAACAAGGGGGCATCAAATTCTCCACAGTTCCCTAAATGAATAGTTTGGAGCTTCACTGGAAGGAGAATTCTTTCGCTATCAACTGCCACCAGTTTTGAGTTTCCATACATACACAAGTGTTTTAGTGACCCAAGTTTTCCAAACATACTGATTGACAGCTGTTCCAAATTCTCACATGATTCTACAGTTAATCGCTCAAGAGCTTGCAAATCAAGGTTTCCTTGCTGTAGAAATCCGTCCAATGATCTTAAGTTTGGACAATTGATTATCTCCACAAATCTAAGTGATGATCTCAAAGATGATGCTGCTGGAATACTAATATTTGAACTAAGATATACATTAGGAAGTGAATTAAGGCCTACTGCACTCACTTCAAATTCAGATAGGGAAAGAGGTATTGCTGGTAATTCAGTAAGGTTTGGACAAATGTTAATTACAAGTTGTTTTAGCTTGGGAAAGCCATGTTGACTGCTAAGCCCTCCTTTCCACGATTGCCATTTTGGCATATCAATACAATTTAAATGCTCCAAAAACGGAAAAGCACAGGAACTTGTTGTGCTGTCAAATGAGTAGTCCAGTTCCTTCACTTCACTCAATCCGAGTAGATACAACTGCCTCAAATGGGGCATCTGTGCGAGTAAAGGTAGGTCTTCCCATAAAGGGCAAATAGATAGTTTGAGTGATGATAGGTCTAGAGAAGGCAAATTCTTCATCCAAACGGGTGATGTGTGGCCTTTATAACAGTAAATTGTCAATTCCTTGAGATGTAAAGATGGTTGGAGGCTATCAATGATTTGCTCAGGGTTATCATAATTGCTCCTCCCAGTCCAATTTAGGGAAAGAGAAATGAGGTTTTCCTTTTTGGATAGTTCTGCCTTCTTAGCTTCGGCGGGATCTCTTACATTCTCAATTTGCTGAATTGAAAGTTCTCTTAGATTGTTAAGCGACTTCAGTTCATCTATATGATGACCTTTATCCTTCCCAACATAAAAAGTCAACTCTTGAAGGGAAGTCAACTTGTGTACTCCTTTAATGTTTTGCATCATCTCATCAGGAAACATCAAATAACGCAAGCTAACAAGATTACTCATTCCAGTTGTTTCAAAATTTTCCCCGTGCCATCCTAAGACTTGCAAATGATAAAGATTATAAATTGATTGAGGAAGCAAATTTCCAGATCCTTCCCTAATAGTTAGATAGCGCAGGTGTATCAAGCTACCAATCTCCTTTGGAAGTTCACAACTACACATGAACTTTACATGTATATCCAGTACACGTAAAGTTTCTTTTAGTGCACCATTTGGGAGAACAAATCGATAAGTATCAGAAAACAATTTATTCCCTGAAATGGTTATCACCAAGGTGCGTAAATTTCTAAGATGAAAGATCCTTTCGATTTCACATTCATGTACATACACATGCTGTGTAGTGCTAGGTATATTAACCGATTTGTCATTTGGTTCTACTCTACAACATTCTCCTTGTGAGACATTCTGAGCCAATTCATGCATCAAATCATGCATGATATAGTATTCTTCGCTTCTAGGATTCACTTCAAAAAATGATTTCCTTAATAAATGATTGAAGTAGTCTTCTCCAATATCCTCTGGTCTCTCTTCTCCACATAATTGTTGCCGTACTAATCCAGAGGCCACCCACATTCTAATTAATCTATTCTTCTCAAAAGAGTAATCCTGAGGAAATATGCTACAAAATCTGAAACATTCTTGTAAATCTGTTGATAGATGGTAGTAGCTCAATTTCAACACATCTGACACATTTTTAGCTTGCTCTAAGTTGATCAGGGAATCAAATTTCAAAATTCTTTTCCAGTAATGGAAATGCATGTTTGAATTTAGCAGGCTCCCAATCACCTTTGCTGCTAACGGGCTACCCTGAAGCTTCTTTATTATATCATTTCCGATATTTTGCAAATCTTTATGATTGTCAGGATTATAACCATGAAATGCATGTTTATTGAATAGCATCAGCAACTCTGTTTCCTTCAGGCCCCTTAAAACTAAACATTCTTGGTCCACGTTTAGCACATGTGCAAGCATGTCTGCAACTGATTTCATTCTAGTTGTAAGTAAGATTTTGCTTCCTTCTTGCACAAATTTCAGTGGGGCAATCAATTTCTCCCAATCACACAAATTATCATCATTCCATACATCATCTAGGATGAAAAGAACTTTCTTTGAAAGTACACTCTCCTTCAATTTCTTCTGAAGGACATTTAAAGATTTATTGGCATCTGCTTCTCGCCCTAATTCTTGGAGAATTTTTCTTGTTATATCTTCAACACTGAAGCTAGTTGAAACACAAACCCAAATTGTTTCATTAAAATAGTTCTCTGCGCTAATATCTTCAAAGATTAACTGTGCTAGTGTGGTTTTTCCTAATCCACCAGCCCCAACAATACAGAAAGCAGAGATATGAGCATGGGATGTTGGTTTCTTTAACCATTCAATTACCTGGGCCCTCTCATTCTCGCGGCCAAACACTTGGCTTTCAGTTAAGAAGGAAGTTGTCTCACGATAAGAGATCTTACCGGACTCGCAGTTTAGTTCGGCAAGACCTTGAACGTGTAGAGCAATTGCAAATTGGAAAAAGCTGCCAACATCCGTGGCAGCCAAATCTAGCATATTGACAGCCTCCCTCAACCTCAACAATGTATCCTTTTGAATGTTAGAAGCATTACCAAGGAATTTTCTCTTGAGAGAGCCAAGTATGGAAGAGAATGATCCGCTCACCTGGCCTTGTTTTTTCACCATATCCTCCAACTCCCAGTATTTGAGTTCGTCAAGCACATCTTGGGCTGCGAGGAAAGCTACTTTGAATTGCTGGAGCCATGCATTCATGCCTGAATTGGGGTGCTTGTAATTGAGTGCATCAGCAACGCTCATGACGGTTGTGATCTTGGGAAGAGCCGTCTTGAGCCTGTTTAGCTTCGCTTCAGTGTCAGCAGGCAGCAGACGCTCACCCATGTATGAAAAAGCTGCATCAACGAGGTTGCTAATGATTGCGGATCCAGTCCAATCGGCGAGGGGTGGGAGAGCCATCTTGATCTTGTTGGAGATCTGAGAAACAAAGATCACTAAACTAAATTGCACGAGAGGATGGCAAAAAGATTTAGGATAGAAAGGGTAAAGCGAGTTTACAAATGTAAAAAGAATAAAAGATGCTCCACAGTTGACGGACTTAATTAATTGCCTTGTAGTGGGAGGTCAATTGTATTTTTCTGTAAAGCATAAAGACTAAACATTCTGTAGGAACTAGCTCACAACCTAACCCAACATAATATTCTATTTCTATATTATTAATCGATAAAGCCACCTTCGTAGATAGGGCTGATAAAAAATTGCGTGGCTCATTCGGTATCCATTCATTATTAATGAATCGAGTATGTTAAAGAACTGACTCACGTTAAGTTAATGAGTCGTGCTTGAATTTTGATTGGTTCGGCTCATTAGACTCGTTAGATTCGGTAAACTATTTAATATTTATTATTTATATTATTTTTCACTATGATAAATAAAAATATTTGACAACGATTATTGATCAAATTTAACAACGATTTTTGCACCGTTATTAAAGAAAGTGTTTGAAAAGGCTCTAAAAACCGTTGTTAAAGGGTTCACTAAAAACCATTGTTAAAGTGTTATTTAGTAATGGTTTTTACTAAAAAATCATTGTTAAATGGCCTTCAACAATAATTTTTAACTAAAATTCATTGAGTTAAAGAGATCTTTAGCAATAATTTTTAGTTAAAAATTGTTGCTAAAGATTATTTTTAAAAAATAACTTGTACTTTCTTTAAATAACAAATAATTCACAATGAAAATGGAGTCAGATTAATTATATAAAAATAAATATTATAATATATTATTTATTCAACAACTAATATGAAAAAAAATATAATTATTCATATAATAAAAAATATTTACTCGACAATACATACATCTTTTATATAATAATATAAAATTCTATATTATTTGTTCCTAAAAAAAATAGAAAAAAATAGAAAAAAACAGAACTTGAAAGTTTCAAATGTGTATTTAGGGTCAAAATGAGATTTTTTGGCCCCAAAAATGACCATAACAACATAAAATATTAACCTTGTAGTTCTCGTTATAAGCTTTGCCTCAATCGGGGTTTTTTATAAAAAAAAAATTATGGACATTTAAAGTTGATATGGTTAGATTTTAGTTTTGATTTTTTTTTTCGTTATTTTCTCTTTTCTATTTCTCTGCCCCTCACCTCCCTTTTATATATAAAACAAGGAGCAGGGAGTGGTCTAATCCGTGAGATTTAGATTTTTGAATTTTAATTTTTATATATAGAACTTAACGTTCATCGGGTCTCAAGTCTCAACTCCACGAGGATGGAAAGAGACAATTGGTTTAGTAACAAAAGAAAACACAAAGTATAACTGCTAAGTAGCAAAGAAAGAATTTTTAGAATTCTTAAAAGAAAAGTAATTGTATTCAAAACTTGATTGTCTCTTACAAATGACAAGGACCCTTTTATATAGGCAAAGTTATGTTGATCTCAAAGAAAGTAAATAACTGAAAGGAATAACCGAAAGATACTATAATTAACTATTAATGACTTAGCAGAAAATTTTGGAGATAAAAACTTGATAAGATTCATCAGATCAAATCTAGATCAGAATCCGAATCAGATTTGGATGGAATCTCTCGCTGATTTGCATCAAAGGGATATGAAGGAGAGAGACGAAAAAGGAAGGGTGGTTATTGGGAGAAGGAGAGAGAGATAAGCGGAGGCGCTACCAAGATTGCAGCTGAATATGTTGATCACATTGTGGCCATAATATTTGATCAGCACCGTTCAGACAACTATGTCAGAATTCAGGTTTGTGCCATTATTTATTTTAATTTCATTTTGTTGGAAGACTTAATGTTATATTTTTTATATTAAACAAAAAGAAAAAAATGAGCACCTATGAATTGTAAGAGGGGTTCCGAGAATTCATGGCCACAAATTTACCTTCTTGACAAACTTAACTCCTACCTAGATGGTAGAAGCTAGGAGCTTATCTAAATGGTAGAAGAAATACTTTAAGAAGTGCCTGAAAATGGATAACAAAGCTCCTCCTCCGCTCTTCTCCTATGGTTTCCATGCGCCTTCTCATACTTTGGATATTTTTGATTCATCAAAAATATACATGATGCGTATTTTGGCTTGATAAACTAAGCCAAAATACGGATTCGAGTTATTTGAATACATGAGTTGGATTTATCTCTTCTTTCTGTCTCTCTTGATGTAATAGAAATCTTTAGGGTTTGAATTGTGAAAAAAATTATATAAATTTTGACATATAATATCATAAAATATTATTAACTATTAAATAAGTCTAAACGAGATTTAACAAGTTAGTTCGTTAATTGCAGCACGTCAGTGGATCCAGATCTCAGTTAAATGCACTGTCACTTAGAGTGAACTGGATCATGTGGGCAGGATTTCCTCGCCACAATAATATCTAATCAATCTACAACTGATAAGTGTCATTAACCTATGATCCAATTAATTGTCTTTAATTGTGTTAATTTCTTCCATTAGGAATCATAGCTTTTTCATAATAAAGATTTGTTTGTTAAATCAATACAGGGATCACATCTATTCTTTCATCATCTCTTCAAACTTTCTGTTTTGAACTAATAAAAACCTTTTCTTTTTCTTTTTCTTTTTCTTTTCGTCCCAGAAAAAGATGTCGAGAGTCCAGACGCATTAAGTTGCAAAGTAAATAGTTGCGGATGCGAATCCCAATTCCCAAGTCCTCGCCTCCTCGGATTGTAAGCGTTTCTCCAATCAGCATTGTAAGCTGAGCTCACATGAAGAGAATAATCCAAAGTCCATGTATTAAAAGAGAGTATTTCAGAGCAGCTGGCGGTCTCCATTCTCCACCACCTAAAATGCTTTTACAAAACAGAGAAGCAGGCAACTCCGGGATTTCTTCCAGCAAAGTAGCATTATAGATGTTTATTCCTTCAAGGGCAGAGAGCTTGCATCATAAATACTCAAATGCTCGAGGGTACTGCTGTTTTGAAGCAACCATTGCTCTGGCAAGGCCTCAAAACCTGAGCAATCTGCTATCCGACTTATCCTAATAAATCTTATCAAAATCTTATTATTTTATTTATTATGTGATTATTATATTTTATTCATTTAGCTTTCCGTACGTGCGTACGTGACATAATTAATCATCTCTAATCCGATTTAATTATTTTAAGACGTGACAGAAATGATGGACTTCTGTTTGGACACTTACATGCTTAATAAGGAGTATAAATATAGATAATGTTTATATTTCAATCGGTGTACGTTCATTATTCGACGTAGTCTTGTTTGTTATTCTTTGATCTGGCACATGTTTTTGATCGATGATTGATAAAAAATTATAAGAAGTTAAGAACGATAGTTTAGCATCGTTAAAAATAAAAAAATAAAAATAAAAAAGTAACCGAATTATAAATGTCTGTTGATTGGGAGAAATATATATGATTATGACATATCAAGCCATCAACGAATACCCAACAATTTTATATACATAAAATTTGATACAATATGCGCCTTTTAATTTATTTACTATACTAAAAATTTCGAAGGAATCATGTATTCATGTTCTTCATCAGCGTGTATGTTGCAGATTAATTACTCGTCATTTTATGTTATGTAAAGCTCGGAAGGTCGATCATTCATAACGGTTCCATAGTGTAGTGGTTAGCACTCCAGACTTTGAATCTGGCGACCTGGGTTCGAATCCCGGTGGGACCTTTTTATTTTATTTTTTTTTTTCTTTAATTCTTTGAACCCTGGTTGGGAAATTGATTGCAAAAGAACGAACATGAGAGGTTATCTATACAGTAAATTCGCAAAAACATTGTCATGAAGATGTAGATGCAATATCAATAAAAAATCATTATATTCGCCTTAATAACTCCGAGCCTTCTCAGTCGATATCTAAATCTTCAAATTTTGCAACCCATCTCTGCGCTTCTTGAGCTGCATTGGCCTTGTTCACAATAACTTTGTTGCCACTAATGCTGTCTGGTTTTAAATCTAGGGGATCATCTTCTGGGTCAGAACTGGACTGCTTCCTCGGTCGCCTCAACTGCAGGGAGAGGAGGTTTGCTACCTCCTGTAATCCTCCCCATTTCTCCAGTGCTCGTGCAATGTCGTACCTTCCTGTGTAGTAACAAGTACCAAAGAAGAGAAAACTACTTGAGTAAATTAATAGGCAAATAACATTGAAAGAACGAAAAAAAATACAAACTAAGCAGCCAGCGTTCATTAATTTCAACCAAATAATGGAAATAATTTGATATTTTCAAATTACCAGCACGCTCGAATGATTTTCGGCTTGGCATATACATGGGATCCATTCCCCAATTTCTCTGGAATCTTTTAATCTGTAATTTTAACCAATCAAACAAGTACATCAGTATTTATGTCATCTTATATATATATAACTTGTTTAACAGCCAACAGGTTCCAATTGCTCATAGTTAAGGGAAACAGTTTTCAAGGCTTTAAGAAAATATCAGAGAATATAGTAGTACCTCTAAATGCAAATTATCCAGACTGTCCCAATAACCTCTTGGCTTTCTATCTTTGTAAGCTAAAGACAAATTCATCAATCCAGCTACTTTTCTAAAACCGCCCATTTTTGTTATTGCCTTCTCTATATCCACTCTTCCATGTTGCCTCAGTTGTTTTCTCATGGGCATGAACCCATCTTGGCCATATGCTGAGATGAACCTCAAAGTTTCTGATTTTAACACCTCCATATCAGTTTGCAAACCTGGAACTTTTGGTCTTTGTGCATTGGTTCTTTTAGAAGGTTGGAAAATAGAGACTTGGTCAGAAAGACTCTTTTGGAGAAATTGCAAGCTGTCAGGATCAGGTGAGATTGATGTAATGGCAGGGTCAATGGAACCGGTCTTATCAAGTTCCACTTTTTCTGCATAATCACGAATTGCACATAGGTTTGATGGCAGATCTTCATAGATAACCTGAATTTAGAATAGAATAAAAAAGAAAAGTATTTAAAATGTTCACAAAAAAGTGAATTCAGTTGAATTTTTATTTCACATAGGTTTTAAAGGTAGATATTTTCATTTTTTTCCTTTCGCCAATTAGAAGAAACCTTTTCAACATTCTTTTAATTCAGCGTCTACGAAAAAATCATTTTTCAGTTCATAGATTCCCATATTTGGAGTATTGTTTTAATTTAGCTTCCATTGAACAGGTTCCAATTTTGTGTCCATACAATTCCATTTTCAATGAAAATGAACACAGAATAAACTCAGATCAATAGGTACTGACCAAATCAAAGGCCAGCGCAAATTTTGACTTTCTTTCTAGTGCATCCCTTTCTCTATCTAGCCATCAAACTATACCAACTCAGACTGGAGACGCTCAAAGAGTTATAAAATTGTATAAGCCATTTGAGCCTTGTAGTACAACAACTATTCTCTATGTTTATCTAAGTCAATACTTGTTTGATAGCAACTAGTCTGCAACTCTATCTCAGACTGCTACCCTATCCAGATCAAACATCACACCATACTGAAAGGCTTAGCAGGAACTGATTTGTTGCATACCTCTTCAACAATGGCTTCTGAAAGAAAAGTATCTTGGTGCATCTTTGTCTCAACCATGTATTTCAACAAGGTGTGACGATCTCCCAACTGTTCTAGCCGCCACCTTGTCAGGATAAAAAGTAATGACCCTTATTGATAATTAATAATAATCACATTAACATTCCCCATAAATGTTTCATTAAGTAGTTAATTGGCAGTCGAAATTCTTACACACCTCCCTTGAAAGGAGTCAAAATCTCCCTCAACTTGTTCGAAGCTTATTTCTTTCTCTAATTCTTCTTCCAAATCAAGTATTACTCGTGCATGGAGTACCATGTACAACAACCCCTTGCATCCTTCCTGTGGAATTTGATAGTTTAATGATCTTTGGTACCAGTAAATCATTACATCTGAAATGAAGACTAAGCTTAAAATTGTGGGGAGAGGGGATTGCGATGGTTATTCATAGTACCTGAAGGATGCGAACCTTGTTGTTATCCCGAAAGAGCACTTTGCTGATTGCTAAGTTTGGCACAATCCTGTTCAATAACATAAGGTCGGAAACCTACTTGGTCAATAAATATAATAATTTCAAAGAGGAAGATAAACTGGAGACTAAATTATTTAATGAATAAACATTATACTCGGGCAATTCTTCGTATGCTGTTAACAAATTCCACACTTCCCTAACTGGTGCCTTTACGGTGATGCTAGCAAAAACACACCGGTGGGTGCCACCATTTTCCTTCAATATACAGTAGATAAGATAAACAGTATCAATGCATGTCTATTTTGTAAACATTAAATAGGGACAATTTATGAGTAAAGCAATACTACAGAGAATAAACTATTTTTGGCAAATTGCCATCATTATCCTCCATTTCAGAATGATTCATATTGTTATATTTGCAAAAAACTTCACTCTACCTTCATCTTTGAAAAACAGACAATGACCATTTTGCCCTAAATTTCATAACAACAATAGATGTGTGTCAACAAAGTCACAACTTTGGACCAACAAGGACATTCTTCATCAAATCCTCTTATTTGAATTTAATCTTTCTAATCTCCATCCTTTTTTGCTATCAATCCTATTTTTCTAACTTATTAATTGCTTATCGTATAGTTTTGTAAAGCAGATGTGGAATTAGCACATTTGTCCAAGAAAACTTCCACTCTAGAGTTAAATGACAATACCAAAGGTTTATTAATGATCCTGATAAAAATGATAAATATTTCTATCAAAGACAGGGGTTAATAGGTAGCACTTCTGTGAATGCTGAGTTTCCAGCCTTTTACACAAGTCCAAGATGGAATTAGATTTTAAGAAGAATGAATTTACCAAAAGTCCGTCGAATCTGCGAAGATGGATCTCATCTACCACACAAGGTTTATCAATCCTACATGCATTTCCATAAATACCCCATTTTTTCCCACTTAATGACCCATCAGCTTTGAGATCTGGGGCACCATCCTTTTTAAAGCAAGTTAAGTCCTTAAGGCCAGAGACGGGCACCTTCAGATCTAAGACAGTGCCATTCACAGTGGCAGTTTCCTGACATCTTTTTTCTGCCCAGAAAGCCAAGGCCTCGAGATTTGTTGGAAGATCGGATCTAATTATTCTCTCCAGAAAAATCGCTGGGAACTGTAACCTCGGTATGACATTTACTTCGTACGATAGTTTTGCAGTGCCAGGCCTGCTCCATTAATTAATAGCAAAATGAGTGCACACAGTGAAGAAACCAACAAGAAACAACATCATAACAGGGCCATGTTGGTAACCTTTAACCAAAATAGAAGTCTATGCCAACCTCCTTTTTCAGGCTATACAAATTTATATGTACTACAATGTGTACAGTAAATGATTCTTGTACAGTTTATACCCATTTTTCACTCTGGATAAGATTTTAAATGTGATGTGCCCCTTCTCATATGGTATTTATTATTTCTGTTCGAATTTGAAACAGCAAATAATATGCAAATACTAAAAATTATCACTGGTTTAGGAGACAACAACAACAACAAAGCCTTTAACCCCAAATAAATTGAGGTAGGCTAGAAATGAAACCCAATCCTAAATCTCTGGTCTAGGAGAAAACTCATAGAATTAGAATGTGGAAGTAGTTCCTGTTTATCTGAACTGGTACCACACTGGTTGGTCTTGGTTCGTTGGTACAAGCATGTTAATGCACATTTGGAATAATGCAGTACTGGTTGAAACACAAATAGTTATATAAGAAGGTAATAAAAAAAAGCACCTTGTACTGGGTTTGACAGACCACTTGCCTTCGAACTTCTTAAAATCTCCATCAACCATGGAGAAATGGAGCTCACGGCCATTAGCCTATCCGTATTCCACAACAATTTTAATTTAGAATTTCCAATTAAATTTTCGATTTTTTAGCAACTTAAACAAATATAAATTACCGAGTTGGGAATCTCCTGAAGATCCAGAACTACTCGTGCCTCAATGTGCCAATAGAGCGCTCTCTGGTGCCCTCTCTGTTCCAGCCATATCCTCCCCGGGTGTGGGCACGGTATTCTTCCACTGTTACCAAACCCAATTTTGAAAAACTTCTAGGGTCATTTTGCAAAACCAAAAAAAAAGGACTTGACAATTGAGCCTTGGAGAACGTTGGAAATGGAAGTGGAAGATACCTACCTATACACAAGATTGGGAATGAAATCAGCAAGCCTTTCGTAATCTGTAAGGACGCTCCAGACGGAGTCCACGTCAGCATTGACTAAAATGGAGGCGTGAACTGCTCTCTCGCGCCAAGAGATGACGTGAACGTCGCACCTGACACGACCTGGCTCCTCTTCTACCTTCTTCTTTCGTTTCCCTTCTTTCTCTTGCTTCTTCCGCGGAGGGTTGGTGTTGGATCGATTCGGGTTCTTCTGAGCTCTGGTCACGGCAATGGCGGTCTTGTTTTGGACACGTACGACGGAGAAGTGGCGATAGCGAAGGGAATGGCGCGTGGAGTAAGGATTATGGGTTGGGTGGAGGGAAGGAGAGATGAGAGAGCCTTGAGCTCTCATGGAGATGGAGGCAGTGGAGTGAACTCACTGAACTGAGGAGAGGAAGAAGAGAGGCATTGGTAATTGGTTGCATCAATTTTGTGGTTCTCTTTTTTTTTTTGCGGGGTTTATTTTTATTTATTTATTTATGTTTATAGGGGTAGGGGGGATATTCATGCGGCGGGAAAGAGAGAGGGCTTTGGGGCCACTTGTAATTTGCCAGTTGGAACTCGGATTGTCCAGCTCACAAACGATGAGTTGTTAAACCACGAAATTTGATTAAGCAATAATGAAAATTAAAATGAATTAAAATAAATTAACTAATAATTTAATTTAATAATCAAGGTAATACACATAATTAATGAAATAAATAGATAAATGATAAACAAAGAAAATTTTTAAAATTTAAAATAAAAAAATAAATAATAAACTAATCGGATTGAAATTTAAAATTTAATGGATAGTACGAACACTGACAATGTCATACTGCTAGAAATCAAATTAACGAATGACATAAAATAAACATAACATACAAATAAATTTAATTGCCAAATTATTTACCATGATATAATCGATTTAAACTTTTAATTGAAATAAAATTTGATCTAAACTCTAATAATTCCATGACTGATGTTAAGCTATGTAATTAATAACAGAACATTTAGTCGGCTACACCAAAACATATTTGCTATCTTGTCTCACCGAGGATCACAAACTCCTGGTCACGTTTAATCCTAAACCGCTATCCTTACTCCCTCTCTCCCCCGGTTTCCCCTCTTCTCTCCCTCACCGCTCAGTCCCATCAATCTTTTCTCTCCCCGCTCCCACTCGATCCCCGTAAAGAACCCCCATCCCCTCACACCGCTTACTCTCTCTCTCTTTGATGTGTCTTCTTCCCGTCACCATCAGTCCCCTCTTTTCTTTTTCCTCTCGCGACACAAGGAGAAACCCATCCCCCTTCCTCTTTTCTCTCGCCGCGCGTACCATCCCCATTTCCTTCTCCCGGCGACGCGCCTTCCTCTTCACCCTTTTCGGATCCGCTCCCTCGGCAACCCTAAGTCCGGCACAACCGGTCGGATCCGCCACACCTCCTACCGCCTCACTATCACCACTGTGCACGACTCCACCTCCTCCTTGACAGCCACACCTCCCCGGTACCCTTGCTGCCTTTGTCAAACTGGTAACCTCCTTCCACTCTTTATCTGGCCATGTGGGCCCTAAGCGTGGGCCGAGCCCGAGCTTTGTGCGTGTCTTGATCTGTCAAGTGATTTCCGCCGGGTTGATTAGAGCCTTATGCAATTTGTTTTGTGTGCTTTGGTACACTAGTACCATTCGGTACCAGTGAAGCGAAGCTTTGTGCCGAGCTGAGCTCGTGCTTTGCATTTGCTTGTGCGGTTGTCTGTTTGCTGCCTGGTTGCTTGAGAGATTGTTGCTAATTGTTTTCCTGATGTTTGATTTGTGTTGGTTGATACTTGCTGATCTGAACTGTTATACCAGTAAACCCCTTTTCCTTTCGGTTGCTGGTGTGAGTTTGTGTTACGGTACCAGACTGGTACTAAAATATTCTTACCTTATGTGCTTTGGTACACTGGTACCATTCGGTACCAGTGAAGCGAGGCCCTTGCTCCCCTCTGTAGCGCGATAGTGCCAATTTGTCTCCTTCCCCGTACTTGTTGTTGTATTGATTCCATAGTTGTTATACTGAATTATTGCTTGTGTTGTTGGCTTGAGCCACTGGGTTGTTGCTGCCTGGTTTCGGCCCCTTTTGACTCTGTTGGTACTGAAATTTGTGGATGGTATGATTTTGTACCGGTTGGTACCTTATCATTCCTCCTGGCTCGATTTCGGGTTATGGTGCCCTCTTGTGTCACTCTTGCTGATCTGTTATCTCTATGTGCCTAGCTATTTTTGCTGCTTTAGTTGGCAGGGGCCTCCCTTGCGCAACTTATGTGCTGGCATGAATTTTACTTGTTGTATCTGCTTCCTAATGTGTACCAGTATCATCATTCTTGCTTGTTGGTTACTTGACTTGCGATTTGGTATGGTATATCTCAATTAGGGACTGAATTGAGAATTTAATAAAATCCAAGGCCTAAATTGCATTTTGTGGTAATAACTCCTTTTAAGGGTTATATGCGCAAAACATCACCTGGACGAATAATCATAAATGCAGAAAACAAATTAAACTTAACTAAGTGGGCCGAAAGGTATTAGCGGGATAAAAGTGTAATTAATTAATTAACGAGTGCCGTAAACTAAAACGTGCGCAACTAATAATTAATTAATACTTAAAGATAAAATGGGAGATGATTACATGATCTGCCTCAATAATGAAAATCCGAATGAGATACGATGATTTCGAGGCGACTATGATCCCAAACACATTAAAACACCAACACGTTTAATTAAATTTAAGTTTAATTTAATTTCTTTTCTTTTAATTTGATTTTTTATTTTTAATTTTAGTTTACATAATATATTTTCTAATTAATAAAATAATATTAAAATATAAAATGAGATATAATTAGAGAATATAATATAAATAATTAGGAGTTATAGAATAATAAATAAAGTATAATAATAATTTACGATATAAAATATATATTAATCAATTATTCTATTTTAAAAATGAATAACATTAATTAATTTATATAAATATATATTAATCAATTTCTCTATTTTTAATAAGAATAATACTAAATATATTAAATATAAAATATTATATATTAATCAATTTCTCTATTCCTAAATAATTAATTATCCTAATTATAAATTTAATTTAATTAAGTGATAATAATTAGTTAGCTTAATCAATCAAAATAAAATGTAAATCAATTATATTTAATCAAAATAAATATAATCTTAAAATACGAACTTAAATAATAATAATTTCAATTTAGGGTCCGATACCTTGACCAAACCAGACCCCATGTGAATAGGATACTCGCTTGAATTTAATTTATTTTGACTTTATAGGTTCTCAAAAATATCTTGACGACCCGACAATCAAGTACACTCAGGATGAGACGGTTGACGAGATCGTGATGCGCCACCCGAGACTTAGCAATTTGACGTTCTGACCTAACCAAATTATTCTCAAGTACGGTTTCCTGGGATTTGATTTCCTTTCTTCAGAATTAGGAAACTCAAACCGAAAATAAATGTTTTTAAAATAAATCGAATCTATGCGGTATTTTCGACCAAACATTATTTAGAGACTGATTGAATCATCATATGCATTCGGACTTGACAAAGATATTCGAGACATACCAAGATTTGCATGCCATATCATATCATGATGCATGTAGACAGGATAGGAGTAGGACTCGAGAAATAGTCCCGAGATAGGATTATGTTAGAGTTAAATAAATAAAGAGATAGATTATAATTAGTAGATTAATATTATTAATATCATTAATTATAAATTAAGTTAGGTAATTAATCATGCAAAATGCATGGGAAAGTGCTAAGAGGCGGGCCGGGTGATCTCGGTCGAGGTTGCGCTTGTATAACCGGACAACGGGTTATATTCCTTTGTCTCAGTATATACACCGCACACCTTTGCTTGTCGGTTATCCACCGACCCCGTCATTGGCGGTTCAAATTTCGTGCTAGAGTGTTTAATTTTTTATCAATATTATACTTTTAATATTCTTAATATGATTAAGATTTCTAATCCAAATTTGAGCGATTAGGATACCATGTCTTTTAGTGTTTAGTGTGGGCGTCCATATCCGAGTCTGGATTCTACCATATTTTGTTATTTCTCGGGATGCGGTCCTCTGGCCCCTAGTGGGTACAGTGTAGGCTCTCATTTGTATCATCTGTCTTTTTGTCATTTCTCGGGATGCGGTCCTCTGGCCCCTGGTTGGTACAGTGTAGGCTCCCCTTTGGGATGCGGTCCTCTGGCCCCAGGTTGGTACAGTGTAGGCTCCCATCTCTATTATATTTTATTTTGTCATTATTTTCGGGATGCGGTCCTCTGACCCTTAGTTGTACATGAGTGTAGGCTCCCATTTGTATTAGTTTCCGATTTGTTATTTCCTGGGTAGTTATCTCCTTTTGACGATATGGCAACTGAAAGCATAACTTCTTAATCTATTTTGCTTTATTATATTATTATTATTCTCGAGGTGGATCATCGATTCGAATACCGAGTACGTGCTTTTAGCATTGTCACTCTCCTAGGGCGTTATCGCTCCGGGAGGCCGAATTTTCCCAGGGTATTCGTGGCATTGGCGTCCGCTTACTCGAAAATCCTAAGTTTGTAAGTTGGGCCCGAATACGTGCCCGCTTAGGTAAGTCACAAGTCCAGGGCCGACCACGTGCCCGCTTGTGGATGGATTGATGATCTGCCGGGGTATGTATATATACGGTGCTTTAAATCTCGTATCTTATATATATATTTATTATATATTATATTATTATCCACGATTTTTATAATTTGTGTTTATCTCGTCGTTGCATGTCGGTGTATCATAGCGAATTGTTAAAGAGACATATTAACTATAATTTTACTATCTAAATAGATAAGCGTTGCATTTAAAATATCGATATCGGTGTTGGGTCCAGATCTAGGAAAGAAGATCAAATCTTAAGGTTTGGATCTAAATCCGTCTTGAGTAATTTTTAAAATTACTCACGTTTCCACGGTGGTTGTGGGATCCAGGTATTTCAGGTTCAGGATTTTTCTTGGAGCGAGTGCTAGGGACAGTCCTGCGCGATGACAAAGATGCTTCGCTGCATGTGCACGTGAGCCGATAGTGGATTAGGATCTATCGGGTTTCGAGTTTTACTTCTTTCTTTTGGGTTTTTATTTGAGAGATTTCTTTGCCCATTCCGATGGAGCTAGCCCCGCCTATGTAGGCGTTGTATACTCTTTGTTCATTATGGACTGTATGGTCATGTATTTATATTTATTATTGTTTTGTTTATTATGAGATTTTTCTTATATTATTCATTTAGCCTTTCGTACGCGCGTCTCGTCGTGCGTACGTGGCGGATTTAGCACCCCAAATCCGTTTCATTTATTTCTGGGGTGTGACAGATATGACTCAAAATAAATTAAAATAAAATTTTAAATGAAATAATTTAAGTAAAAAAGTGAAATAATTTAAAATAAATGGGTTAAAAATAATTTAAATAAATTTTAAATATTAAATGAAATAATTTAAAAAAAATGAGATTTTTTTTTAAATATTATAAAAATTAAAATATTAGTCTCATAATATTATAATAATATAACGAGTTCGAATATTATAAATATATTAGATTTTAATACCTAATATTACGAGGATTTGAAGAAGATAATTGATTCATTTGGTTTGCATGAAGTTGGGTGTTGTATATGTTAAATATTTCTTCCAATGCGGATGTCACACGTTGTTCCTCCCCGATATGTGGTAAATTTAGATTATTCTTATACCGTTCAAGAAATCTTATAGTATACTTCTTCTTGAATGAAGGATGGAGATAATTGGCAATAATTGTAATGAGAGGAACTTAGTCCCAATATTTTAGAAATTTTTTTTCTCATGGCTTCTATAATCGGTGACAGAAGCGGGTCACCGTGCACATCCTCCGCGATTCGACGAAGATATATATTCTCAAAATCATAGTACACCTTGAAAAAAATAAAATAGTAATGAAATAATTTAAAATTTGTAACGAAAAAAATACAAGATGAAAAAAAACAAACTTTGGATATCAAATAGAGATGTTGAAGCAATTGATGCACGGATGGTATGTACGAGCATGATAGTTGGACGGTTGCGTTGAAGAAAACTTCTAAAAATGTGTGAAGTTATTCGAGTTGGTCTCATTCTTCCGTGGAGCATAATAATGGTAATCCCTCGGGTGAGTTACGTAGGATCTCACTTATAGCATGTTTGTATGGAAGGACACGGTATAACATTCTATATGTTGAATTTCAACGTGTATCTATGTCCCATGGTACTCTTAACTTGCTCAAAATTTATCATCCACACAAGGCATGAAAATCTTATTTTCTTATATTATTAGAATAAATATGATGAAGACCATCTTTAAATTTACAAATTAAATTATTGATAGAAGTTATTTACAAAACCGCCTTAATAGTTAAACTAAGAATATGACATGCACATTTTTGATGAAACATTCTATCATCCATAATTGGGTTTAGTGCACGTGTAAAATAATCAATAGATTTAATATTATTGCTTGCATTATCAAAAGAAATTAAAAATATTTTGTTCTCTAAATCTCTTTTCAAATTATACTCATGCAATACATTTATAATGGATTGATAAATAATTTGTGCGGTGTGCGGATAATTCATGGTTTGAAAACTTAATACTTTTTTTTGTAAAATCCAATCATGATCAATATAATGGGCGGTAACACAACTATAACTAAGATCATGTTTACTGGCGGTCCATATATCAGATGTAATTGATATTTTATATGTTACAATTGTAAATATGGTCAATAATTCACTTTTTCGTTCAACGTATTATTTTTTTTAACTCAGATACCATTTTGTTATGATTAAACCTTTTGTATAATGGTTGTCCACAACCTCTAATTACCAATCAGGCAAAATCGGTACAATATGCCATACTTATTGGTTATTCTTTTTTCGCTATGTATTAAGCAAACTCATTTAACATTCTTTTTTCGTCATATTTGACAAGAGTTCTAGTACCGTCCGAGTTCAAACAACTTTGTACCATACGGGTATCGGGTCTTTCTTGGGGTTCTTCATTTTTTGCTATGTGTTTATCGGCATATTTTTTAAATTGACTTAAACCATTTTTTATTACATAATTGTACGAAGTTTTGTAATTACTTACCTTACATCATGCATTTATTAGAACACCGTCGGGACCTAAAGTTTGTTCGTAATAGCACCACCAAGGTGCATCATAAGTTGGGGAAGCTCTTTTCCTTCTCTTGTCAGCTCCGGATTCGATCGGGGATTCCGGGACGCTTGAGTCGGGTGTTGGTGTGGAACATCCCGCACTCGTTGGATGTAATGGTGGAAGTCCACCACTAGTTGTTGTATCGGTATTATATTGGGAACTTGACGGATATTGTTTAGAACTTGACGGAAATGAGGTCGAACCTTGTCCGGCACTAAAGGAAGTGATTTGCGGGTTGTAATTAGGATCAACATGCGGTTGTGATGGATAATATTGTTGTGATGAAATTTGTTGATAATAAGGATGCGGAGGGTTAGAATTTTGTTGATAGTATGGGTTCGGAGGGTTAGAACGTGACATATCTTCATCAAAAATTTCAACGCTCAATCGATGTGTCATTTCTTCGGCATGAGAGGGATTGAAAGATGTCATTTGATATTGCTAAAAACATTAAAAAAATATAATGAATGTTATAAATATAAAAAAGAATTAATTATTATAAATTAAAAATACAACTAATTACAAAAAATAAAGAATCGAATAAAAACTAATTAAAAGAAACGAATGGAAAAAGAAAATGTAAATATATATTTAAAAAACTAATTACCAAAAAAATATAAACTAATTATAAAATACTAATTATAAAATATAATATATACTAATAACTAACCTTTTTTGTCGGAATCGAAAGATTGTCGAAAGCTTGAAACTTTAAAATGAATTAACGATAAATAATATAATGAATGCTAAATTGACAATAATAACTAAATAACACTAATATAAATATTTTTGGACGGGTCGGGACGGGTCTAAAATGGGTCGGGTCTAGTACGTTTTTTTTTTTATTTTTTAGCCCGCGCCTGTGCTAGACCCGCCGGTTCTAACGGGTCACGGATCGGGTCGCGGCCACGGATCGGACGAGTCGGGTCTGTCCCGGACGGGTTTTTTTTTAAAACACTACGATGAGGTGAACTTGAACCGTGTGGATTTGGATTAACAAATAAAGATTCGGATTCGCAGTCAAATTTTCTATAGTAATAAAAGTATGACAAAATATAACGGTTGGATTGATTTAAATAGTTCAAATTTTCAAGGAATATATATTTATGAGTAGGCCTCACTATCAGTGTCAAATAGCATCGTTGTCATACTTTTTTATCATGTCAAAGGAGTGTAAACAAGCCGAGTTAGGCTAAGTCAAGTTTGTGTCTAACTCATTAATTTAACGAGCTACGAGCTGAGTCCGATTGACTCATTAATTATTTCTAAATTAAAAAATTAATTTGAGATTGACTTATTAAATTAACGAGCTAACTTAAATAGTTCGCTAAGACTCATTTAATAGTTAATAATATTTTTATGATATTTTATTTTAAAATTTATAAAAAAATAATAAAATAACTTATTGTAATATATTTCACACAAATTTGATATCATTACTTAGTATATATTATACTATAAACTATTTATTATACTAAAAATTCATAATAAAATAATATAAATAATAATTATTAATAGTTTACCAAGCCTAATGAGCCGAGCCAACTCAACCTCAAGCTCAAATTCATTAACTTAACAAACTTAACGAGCCGGCTCAATAATGACTCAGTCCATTAACGAATGAGATAATAGCGAGTTGATCTCGATCGAATCTTGAGCTATGAGTTTTTTACCATCCATAATACCGTGGAAACTGCAACGTACATACTGTAACCAAAAGAAAATAGTAACACAAAAGAATATAACAATTAACAAAATTCATGATTCATTAAATAACTGAATCATAAATACTTGACTGTTCGTTGAATCATCCGGTTCAAGGCACGATTAATTTGTTTAACGAAATATTAACTTTTATGTTTAGTTCCATGTTCATTTATATTTCAGTATGTCGTTGTAAACAGTTTCATTTCCGATTTGACATATTTGCAAAACAATTACAATTGCATTAAACGATTCTTCGTTGCTATAAGAAATGCAGATTATAAATGAAACAATTAAGGGTTATATGCTTGTCAAGCTTAGAGGAATCATTTGAAAAAAATATATTAGAATCACAAGTTATAATACATAAAGTTAATGTTGAAGTTAAAATAAATAAAACGAAGTATTTTATTTTAACTGTTGCAACGATTATGAAAACCGTTATAAGGTTAGTACAAAATATTGTAAATTGTGATCACTAGAATAAATATTGTAGCAATTTTTCAACCCTTATAACGGTTTGAAGTATTTGACAAAAGTAAAATAACATAACATAAAAGCATTGCATCGTTGAGGATAACCATTATAAGAGCATCCGCATTGGTGTTGATTATCAAAATTAAATTTTCATACTATGTCATCAAATTGATAATTCATTTTAAGAATGACATCCCTGAATAAAATGAAATTATCAAAATGACATTTTCATAATTAATTTTCTACTCATTCGTTGACGTGCTTTGTCAAATGAACTATCAAATTTAGACAATTGTTTAATTTTTTCTAGTCTCTGCATCTCTAAAATTCAAATGACAATTATCAAAATGAAGATTTGACAATCAATTTAACAATCAAATACAGATACTCTAATGGTTGTATCATGAGAAAGTCTTAAAACTCGTCTTAGAGGGGCGAAAAAAAGAGGAGTCATGGGAGCTGACCCTAGATTTAGGTAAATACATAGTGAGGCTATGAAAATTGGTTAATTTGTATATGAGTTATTAATTATCCCTATAATTTATTTTAGATCACACTAGGGTGTCAATTATCGACCCGACTCGACGGGTTAACCCGATCTGACCCGACATGATCCGAAAATAAATGGGTCGGATATGGATTTAATTTTTTTGACCCGAATCGGATCGGGTCGGGTTCAGATCAACCCGACCCGACCCGATTAATTTTGATTTTTGAAGTAATTTTATGGTTTAGTACTAATTAAAGCTTAAATCTACACTAATTATATACTAATTAAGATTAATTATAAATTAATTAATATTTAATTGCTTAAAATTATATAAAAATAATTAATTATTTTACACGGATCGGGTCGAATATGGATTAAAATTTTTTGACCTGAATTTAATCAAATCGGATAAAAAATAATAATAAAATAATATGATCCGACCCGATCCATTAACACCCTTAGATCACACCAACCCCCTCCTCCCTCCCCTCAATATACAAATCTGACTTCACCCTGGTCCCCTCAATATACAAATCTGACTTCACCCTGGTCCTAGAAATAAGTGTTTCAAACAAGCAAACCGTTATAATGACTGACTTAACCCTTGTACAATATAAGGCAAATTTTCAAGTTGTTTCTCTCATTTTCTGTGCGCGATTTTAAATCTTTTTTTTTTTTTTTAGAAAACCGTAGAATTTTTAGCCGAACTCTGTTATATTGTGTACCACTTTTCTACTCTTCTTACTTTATATTCTCAGTTTTGAAGTGCTAAACCAGACCATTATTTAACATTTTTATCTTGATCGAAGTAATATTATGAATCTATAAGGGATTGATTTAGAGAAACTACAGCAAACAATCCTTTTAAGTTAATTCTTCTATTCCGATACTCTTAAATAACCTGCTAAAATAAAAAAAAAATTGAGAATACTATAGATTCTTATTTAAGAGAAAAAAAACTACACTTTGTAATATACTATAATATTGAGAAGATTTAACGAAAAATTCTCATGTCATAAGATTTTAAGACCTGGACAAACAAATAGACTACTCAATTGGAACTATCAAATTGAAGCGGAACAATCTCTCTCGGCGTTCTGAGAGCTTCATTCACCATTTGTTGGAGCCAAACACTTTTAGCCTTAAACTTTTTAACTCTTTTACTTTTTGTTAAAAATATTAACTCTTGTACTTAACTTCATAACATGTAAACAAAGCTCGAGAAATCGAGAGAAAAAAATATGTACACATCTTAGCCAACATAAAGAGCAAAAAAATAAGTACCATTGGCATACTAATTGTAAATGTCGTTTGCAGTTGCAAACTTGACTGTTGTCAATGCCTTTTTCGAGTTTTGAACAATGATGCAGATGCACCGCATTTCAATTTCATACAACCCAAGTGCCATATGCTATTTTAACAAAAGATTTAATAATGGATTATTGCAAGTTTGCAACTAAGTCATTTGGTAACAACTCAGCAAAACATACACGCAGTTAAAACTCCCTTACCTATACCAGCTCTGTAAACCATGAGAGTTGTCCGTGCTATGAGTAGAGAGGGACGCCAGGCGCAGAGTGAAAGGGGGTGATTAAATTTCCTCGGCAAGGCTGATGTTATAACAAGAGGCGAGTTTGGGGATGATGCCGTCATGCATAGACTTGTCAATAATCTCATACTTCTTGTAACTAGCTTTCAGTGCTTCTCGTTCCTGCTCTGCAAGTTTCTCCTCCATCTCCAGTTGTGCCTGTAATTCCAAATCTTGTTTCTTATTCCATAGATCATAAAATTCTATAAAGTGAATTATAAGTCATCCCTGTAGTGCTACTGTTTTCTCCCCACTTTGGTCCTAGGTTTTTTGAATGTTCTGTTTTAGTATAATGAAAATGTGAACTTCCATCATTTTGATATGTGCCATCTTATTTAACTCAAATGGAAATAACCCCATAAAGAAACTTGACATTCAAGGACTACTGCTACAATTTTTCTCAAACTGAAGCAAATTGATCATGGTTTTACTGCAGTAAAAACTAAAATACTGGCATGGTAAGATGGCCAAGTGTCTGCTTTTTGCTAAATTTTAATTATGCAAACATCAATATCAATTTCACATTACAAAATGCCTGCATAATATGGAAGCTTGACAAGGGGAAAAACAGCAGGTAGTAGACACCAGATTTTGACACATTATAAGCACTACAATGTTAGCCATTTTGCAAATACTCATATAAAGTTACTGAATTCCAATTAACAAGAAACTAAAGGGAAGGATTCCTTGACAACAGTTTTTTTTGGCAATCTTGACAATAGACTTTTAATTAAATATAAAAAATATCTTAACAACGGGAAAATATTTATAGATATGTTATTTTACTTATAGATTGATAGTGTTTCAAATTTCATGCAATTTCATTATCGTGATAGTCCATCAAAGACCATCAGAATTTTATGCAATTTACAACGGTTCCTATTTAATGATCTTTGATGGACTACCAAACGATAATGAAATTGCATAAAATTTGAAACACTATCAATTTATAAATAAAGGAATATACCTATAAACTTTTTTCCATTTTTAAGATTTTTTTTTAATTTATTTAAAAGTCCATTGTCAAGATTGTCAAAATAACCCATTGTCAATGGATCCCTCCCCAGAACTAAATTGCCAATACAGTTTTCAACACTCATCAAGTAAACTGTCCTCCACTCCAATCTAGTAACTGATACCAAAACTGAGCTGCTATATGTAGAAATGTGTCTAATTGATTTTTTTTGGACTAGATCAAATGTAACTATCTCATTAATTTGGTCGAACAAAAATACAAACAGTCTTCAAGTAAATTGTATTAGGCTCAAAGAACACATCACCTTGATAAGTGCAATCCTCTCAGCCTGGTGTCGTTTAGCCATCAGTTCCAGCTTCTTGATGTTATCCGAATCTGGGTCGAGAGGATTGACCCAACGAAACTCAATTGGCCTTTTCCCAGGCCTAGTAGGCCTGTCCCGAAACAATTCAGGCCAGGCAGCCTTGGCTCTGACAGGTCGGGGCACGCCAGAGATCATGAAAGGGAAGTCATTCAGCGTCCCGATCACAGCCTTGGCTTTTTTCACGCTCTCCATTTCTACCAGAGCAGCCTGAGCCAAGTTCCCAAATGGCATAACATCATTGGGAAGGATATCCACATTCTCCACTTGACCCACCTGGCCCAAAGCATTTTTTATCACTGCCTCCGTGACCTATGTAAAAAGGAGAACAACTTTATTCATTGCAGTGATATTGTACATAACTTGAAGCTTTATTTTGGAAATTGAATTCTACACACCTGAAGAATTGTGTGCTTGCATTACAGTACAGAACTACAGATGACAACTGTATATTTATGACTTGTAATTCACATAACCAATACCTGGGTCAAGTACCAACCTTCCTTTTATGGATTTTCCCTTTTCAGAAGTTCAAATTTGCAAAAAAAAATTGTCAGGTCATTTATATGCTTTAATTGTTTATAATTTTTTAGTTTTAACAGAATGATAATGATGACCAAGAAAAATAAACAATTAAACTTTAAAATTTAAAAAAAAAAGGTTCACTGGAAATAATATAGCTTATATTGAATCATAAAATTTACGACATATTGAAAGGAGGTACATTAAACCAAAAGAGATATCTGAGCTTTCTGACAGTGCTTCTGTAAGTTGCCAGAATCAATTATTGAAGACTTCCCTTTTTGAATGTATGCTCTTAGCTTTTCATGTTGTATGATAAATCTGCTCTACGTACAAACTTCACTAATACAAAATCAACAGCTATGCACAAAATACTAACAAGCCATAGAAGTCACAAACGCAAACAAGAAAAATAGATTAATAACCTGAGGAGAGAGGTGTTCAATATACACAGTCCTCTTCACCTTAGCCTCAAATTCCTCATACTTTTTTCTTTTCTCCTCATCCGACAGTGGTGCTTGCCCCTCGAGTTCTGATGTTGAGGCCATCAACCCCTGCAAGCACAAAGGCTACCCATTGTTAGTAGAATAGTAGTTGTTCAAGCCTTTAATTTGCCAAATGGTCCCATATTTTGGTCAACTACCCCTCTTGTACATTACAGTGTCTCAATGAAATTTCAATCAAAATAAAAATAGAGACGGCCTAGACTAGTACTGATAAGAACCAGCAGAGAAAACCCTAGGACTAGGACAAAATTAACCTAGAAGGAACAAAAGTAGCGCCTGATTAACCACAAGGAAAGAAAAGACAAGCTAATCAATTACAAAAATGAACCAACAAGGAACCTATAATACAGTACGATAGTATACCAAAAGGGACCTACAACAATCTCAATTTTCTAGTGCGATCAGTATCTCTCTCCTCCGCTGGCACTCGATTGAATAGGGGCAAGACAAAAACAAAAGCAGAGTGACATAAATAGAGAGAGCGAGACCTGGAGAGCAGTGTCGGAGCAGCCAAGCTCCGATTTCGCAGAACCCTCGCCTTGTCAGACTCGGAGTCTGAGGAAAGGGGAAAGAGGGGACAGTTGATCACTCGCTCTTGCGCCGTTGCGCGGGAGAAAAAGAGGCCGCCTCTGCCCTCTGCTTTGTGTCGCCGATGCACAAAAAAAAAAAAAAAAAAAAAAAAGAGGAATTTGGGCTGTGATTCTTTCCGATTTTCTTGGGCCGCGTATTATTCATTTTGTTTATATATGACAATTACCTTTCATATTTTATTTTTGTACAGCATTTACTTCAAAACTTAGTTATTTGCAAATAGGTTAATTTGTGCCGTCTAAGTTATGCTTTCATCTTCAGGGCCGCTTGAAATTGAAAATGAAATCCGAGGACTTGTGTCGGATTATTCCGGTTGAAATTACTTACATGCCCCCACACAAGTACAACACATGGAAGATAATTTTTATAAGTTGAAGAGTGGTTAACACAACTAATTCTAGGTTAATTATTTTGATAGAAAATTATTATTATTTTCTACACCAAATTTATTAGTATTGTTCATAATTATTTTGATCAAACGGTCATACTATGTTTAAATGACAGAAGTATAAAAAACAATTATGTTTGTTATTATCCGTATTTATTAGTGAGTATTTCACACTAAAGGTAAGAACTAATCTCAAAAGCAAAGAAAAAAATATATTTTTCCTTATTTGTCGAATGACTAAAAATAATTACTGTTTTTTGTCACTAAATAACAAATATGTGGTGTACTGGAATATTGTTTATCCTATTTAAATTGGAATTTGCTTCAGCGCACGTAAAAGTACTTTTACAATAGGCATGTACATTGTCGAAAGATGTAGTGTGGTGTATAATTTGGAGATAGATAGTATTGTACAGGTGTTAATTAGGAGATATATATAATGTGAGAGATTTTAATAATTATAATTAATTAGCTAGACAATTAACTCTTATTTGATGTGTGTAGTGAAAATGTAATAAACACTTTAAAACACTTTAAAATATCAAATAAAGTAATTTAAAGTTGAGTAAAGTTAAAACACTATATTAATTTGAAAAATATCAAAATTTCTTCGTCTGACCCCTGTTTCTTTCCAAAAAGAAAAGTGAACATTCATCTCGTATGATCAAGTAATCAACTAATTATATTACATTTATATAGGCTTGTTTTACTACTACAATAAAGAACGTAATTTTCAATAAACTGTGGAATTACAATTAATTTTAGAATAAAATACATAGCATAAAGTATAGGAACGCACTAGTCGGTGTCACGAATCAGCAAAGTTGTCACATTTAGGTTGTCAATTTTCAAAGATGTGGCCCGTACATGGTTGGACAGGATCAGGGAGATATTTACCATATATTTATTTTCTGTTGGCAAAGATCCGGAAATGAATGGGGACAGGAGAAATTGGATGGAGTTATGTATTAAAATTGGATTGTTTGGTTTAAATTCGGACGGTCCAATGAGTTAGACCGAGACAGATTAAGATGGGTAGATGAGTTAGTCACGATGGATTTTGATGGATTGGTTTTGAGAAAGTACGGTTGCGATCCATTCTAGAACTATGAGTCGGACAGATCAATGAGGCGGGACGAAGAAAGTTTTCGACTAAGGAACTTTATATTTTGATATCTTTGCATAATTATTTCATTATGCACGGTATTAAATATTTTTTCTCAATAAAAATAACCGACAATTCGGGGGGGGGGCAAAAAAAATTTCCGGGGGGGCAAAGTACCGAAAACATTACCGAAAAGCACTATTTTTCAAAATCCAGGGGGGGCACGTGCCCCCCCCTGGATAAGGGTGATCCGCCCACAGGGGTCGGGTAAAGAAGAGTCGGATCTGATTGAATCGGGTTTTGTAGGTCAAAATAACTCAAACAATTTCAAACCAATTCCAAAAAAATTCAAAAATCATAAAAAAATATTGAATTTTTTTAAAATATATAAGCATTAAAATTCTTGAACAATTTTGAATTTTTTTTATTTTTTTTTTTTGTAAGTCAAATAAATTAACTAGATATTCAAATAAAATGTTATTACCATACACTAATCGTTGTTTTTTTTCATAATCCATTTTCGTAATATATGTACCATACTTTATTTTTTCATGATCATTACCATACTTCATTTTTCATAATATATGTACAAACTATACGTATATTTTTTTAAGGCAAACACTACTCACTGTTTATATTCAAACAAAATGGTTAAAAACAACAAAAAGGCATTATAAAATTTTATGTGGAGTTCTCTGTTCTCTAAATTGGATGAAAATATGTGAACTAATTTTAAATCACCAACAGTAATTTATGTGGAGTTCTCTGTTTTTGTGGCTATTTTTTTTAATCTTTAACGGGTTTGGCCGGGTTTGATTCTTGGATTTCTGGGTTTAGACGAGTTTTTAGTCGGGTCTTGGATCATGTTACATGAGTTACATAAATAAAGTGGGTCAGGTTACACGTGTTTATGTCGGTTTTTACCATGATTTTTGATGGATTTTGATCGGATTGGACGGGTTAGGTCACGTCTTCAATGGAGTGGATTTATAACGGGTTATTTTAAAAAATTTTGACTGCAACCCGTGGTTAGATAATGAATTGGCCAATTCTCGATTAGTCGGGTTTTGATCTCAGATCAAGACGAATAGAAATACAGATACTGATTTTCAGGGTTGGATTTGACCCATCTAGATTATTTTAAAATACTTGATGAGTCCCATCCGTCCATGGAGACGGGGTCAGTTTGGAGGAGAAAATATAATAAAAAAAAATAGTGGGTGGGGAGGGGTGGAATCTGAAATGGCGAATGAACCGATGGATTGAAGAGATGGTTCAGATCTGTTCGGCTGCAACGTTTACTGGAGCGACACGAAAATAGAAAACTCATTGTCGCTCTCCCTCTCGAGTCCTCCTCCCTCCCCTGAGTCCCCTCAATAAATAACCCACTGCATAGTTGCCGCACGAGTTGAATCTCTAGAAAAGCCGAGAAAAATAGTGAAAAGGATGTGAACCGCGTGATTCATATCTTATCCGCATTTTAATGCAGATGAGCGGTAAGGTAGGCCGTAGGCGGTAGCAAAGAATTTGAAGTAGGAGGGGAGGGGAGGGGAGGGGAGGGGAGTAACAAATTTTGGAATTCTTTCTTTTAAAAAAAAAAAAAAAAGCAAACCAAACCAACCCTAGGAGTGGGAGGGCCTCCACACACGCCTACAAGGATACAATCACACACCAGTTTCAATTCGGGAATCAGGCGCCATGAGAGACCACTAGAAGCTCCATGGGTAGATCTGGCGACACAGACGACCCGGACAGAGAGATCTGGGGCACTTGGGAGGAGCTTTTGTTAGCATGTGCTGTCACTCGCCATGGCACCTCCAGCTGGGACTCGGTTGCCATGGAGGTACAATCGCGTAGTTCCTTTTCTCAACTCCTGACCCCTCACAAGTGTCGACTTCGCTATCTGGACCTTCACCAACGGTTCACCCCCGCCGCCGCCTCCGCCGGAGAACCCGGAACCATCGTTGATCCCGAACTAACCGACTCCGGTGCCTGGGTGGAAGAGTTGCGCAAGCTCAGAGTCGCCGAGCTCCGCCGTGAGGTAGAGCGATGCAACCTGTCCATCGTGTAATCCCATCTCTCTCATGTATTATGTTATGCTCCCCACTCTTGATCAAGATCCGTACTTGAGAGCAAAGATTCATTTATTTCTTTTTTATTTTCAGATCACTAGAGCTGAAAGTGAATCGTCTGAAAGAGGAAAGGGAACGCGGCCTGAAGGAGGCGGATCCCTTCGCGAAAGACAAGAAACAAGATCCGACGGTCGAGGATCATAAGCATGATGTCAGATCGCCGGGATCTGTAGCAGCGGAGATCTCTGGCAGATCTTGCAAAGAGTCCAACGAATCCAACTCCACGGGTCTGAAAGAGGATGAGAAGGCGAAACCAGGAGACGAGTCCGGTACTGGATTGGAGACCGGAACGGATCGTACCGCCGGAGAACTGGGGGAGCCGGGCGGCGAGTCCGGCGAGTCGGTTGCGGAGTCGAAGGAGAGTAGCGACGTCCAGAGTTCGGCATCTCTTTCTACGCGGCGGCGAAAGGATGTCTCCGGCGGCGAGGCTGAGGTGGGATCCGCTCTTTCACAAGCCGAATCTCAGCCTTTGATCGCATTTCTTGAGATCTTACGCTCTGATAATTGTGGATCCGTTTTCCAGTGCCGTCTTGAGTCACAGGTACTTGTCAATTTCTCGCGATATTTAGATTGATATCGGAACATAGCTCTTGTAAGTAGCAACGAGATGTTGACTGCTCAAAAGTAAAATATTTCCAAATTGAGGCGACTTCTTGGAACCGTCCGATTGATTTAGTGGGAATACCGTAGCAACACGTGTGAAGCATGCGATTCTGGGTTTGTCTAGCAGGTGAAGTAGGTTATAGGCGTACCAATTATTTTTGAGATAAGAGAAAGGTGAAGGAATTACGTTGAGATAAGAATAAGAGAGAGAAATGATCCTGTGGCAGTGCAAACACAATCTTTCTCTTTCGTGGGCTATATTAATGGTCCTTAAATGTTAACATCAAACTAGTAATGGGCTGCCAGGTGGCGTGGTCAAAGAATCCTACAATGAGTCATCTGTATTGTTTCTTAATAAAGAGCATTAATGTCCTTTCTTAAGTTTGCTATATAGGACAGATGACGTGTCTATAAATTAAATAGGTCTATATGAAGGACCTGTTATTTTGAGCGTTGAAATTACAATTTTCTGTTCTCAGAGAAAATCTCCTTCCTTTTTACCAGGTCTGCCTCGTTTATGACTCTTTAGTACTCAGTTAACTGGCCATTACATAGAAAGTTGAGATTAAACAAAAATGAGATATTGTGGTCTTCCTTTTATTAAATAAATTATTAATAAAATACTCTTATCTTGTTTTTTATGGTTTTAATGTTATAATCATGTAATGGAACTACGAAGCATGTCTTTCATTCAAGTGCAAGTTCCATAGTAAACATGTAAGACTAAAATGCAAGTTTTATGATGATGCAGTAGTATGAATTGTATGAATCATTGTAAACATTGAACTAACCTTATTAATACAATAATGTGATAACAAGGTGAAGATAATCACATAAAATCATATTACTTGGCAGATACTTAACACTGATGATTAACATTAAAAATAACTTGGGCAGCGTACTGCGTTATACTGAATACTTCCCTTTAAGAGAGCATTTCTAGCTTTGATAAAGATATAGGAAATTTTAAGAAGGGAAAATTTGGTACATATGAGTATAGATTTATCTCTGGGACTTAAAAGATGTAATTTGGGCGCTCAATATAGCATCGCTGCTCTCATATATTATCAGGCTTGAAGTATTGGTAGTATTTTGAGTGAATTAATGCTTGCTAGTTTGATCCAAAAGCCCAAATGAAATCGGAACCCTCAAGAATGGAGCAGATAATCTTAAATTTTAATTGAACTAGAGCAAAAGAGAGCAGTTTATAAATTGCACCTACAAACAATTAATATCTTCCTTTGTTATATACCTCAGCAGAGTGAGATTTACCGGAGCACAATAAAGCGACATACGGATTTGGACATGATCCGAACCAAACTGAAGAATACTAGCAGCTCTGACTCGTACACCAGTGCAAATGAGTTTTATCGAGACCTCCTCCTCCTATGTGCCAATGTGCTGGTATTCTTCCCCAAGTCGTCCCAGGAACATTCTGCAGCCTTGCACCTCCATTCACTCATCACAAAACAGATAAACTCCACCAGTCCTCTCAAACATCATGGATCCTCTTCCTCCTCTCATAGTGAAGTAAAGCTGAAGGACTTCCCAAAACCGAAAGCTGATTCAGACTTTGGCGGCCCACTACTGGAGAAACCCGCAATCATTGTTTGTCGAAAGCGGAGCTCATTGGCAAAAGCTGCTGCTGCTGCTGTAAGTAATCCAGCTAACTCTGTAGTTGAGGAAGAAAAGCAGGATAAGGTTCCAGGTTTGAATCCTGATCCTAACCTAAGAAAGACCAGCACTAGAGGGCCTAGAACAAGCAAGACACGCAGCAACACCACACTGCTTTCTTCCAGCACGAAATCACAGAAGCAGTCATCTGATAAGGGGTCTGATAAGAGTGTTGCTACATCAGAAAATTTGCCGAAGAAAAGAAATGCAGCTGATTTCCTAAAAAGGCTGAAGGACAGCACAACATCTACGTCTTCTAAGGTTTCTCATGGAGATACAGCTAAGAAAGTGAAATCCGAGGGTAAAAGGGAGCAGGGTTCATCCAGGAAGCAGACCACGCCACCTGGCAAGAGGAGTGTGGGTCGGCCGCCTAAGAGGCCGGCACCATCAGTCACACCACCTCCAGCCAAGAGGTTGAGAGAAGAGGCAACCAAACCACCGCCACCATCAAAGAGGCGAGTCAGAAATAGGTGATGAGATTTTAATAGTGCATGTAAATTGTGTAAAAGTTATCATGGTTATTTATCTGTTCAAGTAGTTGGAGTTTAGCTTTCCTTCTGAGGTCGTGAAGATTAGAAAGTAGCAACTAGGGAGATTAGAATGGTAGAATTTAAGAGTGGCATTTATGAATACCTCCTTTAATTATGTCATCTTTAACTTAAAAAATTAATTTAAGATGTGCCTAACTTATTACAAATCTGCAACTAATTTTGGTAAGTGAGTGCTATAATCAACTTGTAACAGAAAGATTTATACAGATAATGTGATATTGCTTAGAACAGAAATGTTTCTGAAGATCACGCGTTAACTGTCACTTCGTTCCTCTGCTCTGGTAAGTGATATTAAAAAAAAATTAAAGCCATATGAATGCAAAACTTGTACCTGTTGCTTGATTCGGATTATTTTTTGATTTATTTATTCTTTTTGCTTCATCTGCTCTAAAAAAGGTTAATAAGCTTTGTTGTATTTCACTCAATTTATGTAATGTATGTTTTTTTGCTTAATTTGTACTTTTTGAATGGATTACTGAACTGATTAATTTGAGCAACTGTCAAATTTAGTTCATGATCATTTAGCTGGGCCCCTGCTTTTTTGCTTTCACATATTTTTTTAAATTTTATGTTAATCAGATTGATCTTGATTTTCCACTTAATGTACTATAAATAGCTGGATTTAACTTTTAGGTTTCCTGACGATGCAATTTTAATTTTTAAGTATCAACTTACCTCAGTAAAAAAAAAAATCAGATTAACTGTAGCATTTCTTTGTTGAAATGAGAAAGTAACATTGTATACATATTATGAAAGTTTGCCAAGATTATTTAATTAGTATCCCTCTATATAGATAAGCAATAAGTTTCTGATCGAGTGGCATTGCTCTTGATAGACATGACAATATTCAGATATATCCTTAATTATAAACATGCATCTGACATATATTACAAACATGCATCTGAAATGTCCACCACAATTCAGATACAGTTAGTGCAAAGAATTGTAGTTCATTTCATTATGGGAAAAAACTGCTAGGCTACATTTCGTGTTTCTTGTTTTTTAATTTTCCGTTTTAACGTTGCTTAGTTTCAGGGTTTCTGAGAGGGTAGTGGGCGGTGGTGTATATAAACGTATAAATGGAGGATGGGTGCAATTTTATGTACAAGTCAACTTGGCAGCCTATCGGAAAATAAATAAATAAAGGTATTTGCCTGACTTATTTCATTAAAATTACTCTTTCAATCTGATGGAAGCTCATTGAATCAAATTATGCCAGATTTTTTTCTCATAAATAAAAAAGAAATACAATGCATATATAGTCAGAATCGAATTTTAAATTCAATCACTGAAATTCAAATTTAAAACTCGGTCCAATTATCCAACGCCGTTTACAATTTAATGTTTTCAACCTATACATACATACATACTACCACTCTCACATGGGCATCTGGGATTGACTTCTGGCCTTTCTGAAATCAGAATACTTATGGGATGATATTTGAGAACTTCTATGTATGTTTATTACTTAAAGAGGTGGTTGGTAAAACAAAGACAGAACAAGCTACGAGCATCAAACCACAGATTGATGACAGAATGAAGAAAATCTGTAGGGCGTGATCCTTTAATGAACTTTTAATTATAAATTAGATTATTTTGATTTAAGCTGTCGATCTTTCAGAGAGATATAACTCCGTTACTTACCAATTTTTTTTTAAGTCTTCTAACGATCTTTCTCTAATCCGATGGAGCGACTGAGAGAATTGGCACAGATAGTTTCGTCTCTTTTGGAACTCCGTCTTGAAAGATATGGATTTATGTTGGAAAACGAAAATGTGCTAGAAAATAGAGAATAAGGAAATTATTTCAAAAACCAACAGTCTCACTGTATATAATGGACGTACATAACTGAGACAACAGTTATTTCTTAACGGGTCCATATCAGATTCAAATCATCTCTTAACGGGTTCGCTTTAATCAGAAAACTGTCTATAATTGTATTCTTTAGAAACCAATACTATAATTATATCATTATCAAACTTTATATAATTTAGACCATCACTAAATCATAAAGTTATTAATACGCATTCTACACATTAAATGATCCACTTCTTATGACACATATTAAATATGATTAATAATATAAAACTTGATCAATTCATAATGAATATAATTTGACGGTCCATTATATAATATATATTTATTACATATAAATTCACACATGTTGTAATTAATAATAATTAATTCCAACTGGAAAAGCCAACAAACAGTAAGAAGTGCATCTCACTGTTGCTCGACGAACAATGTCTTCTTTAATAATCACGTAACGGTTTCATACTGCGTCAGTATCAGTTCATGTCTTCTGTGCTATTATTCCACGAAACCCAGGTTGGGCTAAAGTACTCTGTGATAACTTATAAATTCTTCAGTAGCACTTAATCAATTTACATTAGTCACAGCTTGCTGGCTAATGTCAGTGACAGTACTACTAGTAAGAGGACCATTCATGTACATTTGCAGCTTGTCAGATAATGTCGGTACTAAAGAAATCGACAGCAGTACAAGAGAGAGGAGCACCACAAGTAGTGAACAAGATTCACCCCCTTTGCAGCTTGTATAGATTGATGACAGCATAGGTGAAGACCAGCTTCGAGTGGAACAAGGAATGCACGAGAAATATGGCAATGCTTATCAGTTATCACCACTCAGTTTCTTCATTTTCTGTGTAATAAACATTATGACTGTTTCCACATTTCTCAGCCTCATATGAGGTCCAACGTGAAACTGCCATCTTGGTATGAAGACTCATATCCAAATACATTTTCATTTTCATAAACATCAGTTATTTTATCACATAACTCGCCACTCAACGCAATTCTCTTCGTTTTATTCTAATTTGGGACAAACTATGTAGAAACTACATGCAGATTATATATATATAAATATATACTTTGGATATACAGCTCGATTTCTACATGATTCATTATATATAGAGAATTTATCTATTGTGCTTTCAGTAATATTTCGGCCGAAACGTTATTAGTTTAATTTTTTTTTTCATACTCAAAATTTTAATTTAAATAGTTCAATAAAATATTTATATCATAATCTTATAGAATATTAATTTTATCGTGTTTAGAATTAATTTACTATGGTTAATGATTTTTGAAAAATAGCCCTAAAATATAGAAAAATAATAAAATTTATATGTCAAAAATACTTACTTTTTAAAAATCATTAAATATGATAAATTAACTCAAATATGATAAAAATTAATATTCTATAATATTATATAAAAATTTTAGGACGTGACTAACAGTACCCAGCGTTAATCTCAAAAAAAAAACCCCGCAAATGACTTTCCATTTTCGGAAAGTTTCACTCAATTGCGCTTAACAAACTTTTCTTTTCGCATGGACGTGATTATTTCTCCGCCAAATAAAGTCCATCTGCACAAAACCCACGTGACAATTTCCGAAACGCCAAAATAATATTTACTCATAAAACAAAATAATACGAAAAAAAAAACTTCACAAAATAATATTTTCTCAAAAAACAGCAAGTACACTTTAAATATATCTTTATATAATTTTATCAGTCTAATAATATATTCAATATCACAACATTCTAATTTATGTTCAACATCAAAGTTATAAATACATGAAATATATTTCAACATCATAAGTTCTAAGCAAGAAATAATTCAAAAAGAAAGCGCTAGCGTTAGATCTAATATGGGATGTCATGTTCAATTAACACGTGCTTAATTAAAGAAATGAGCGATGATAGCGGGGATTATCCGGGGATGAAGGGTGTGGGGAACAAAAGATTTTCTCAAAATTTTATTGAGCTATTTAAATTAAATTTCGAGCATAAAAAATTAAAATTTGAACTGATAGCGTTTCGACCGAAGTGTTACTGGAAGCACAATAGACAAACTATATATATATATATATGCTTATATCATTTTGATTCTTTTTATAGCAGGATTTGAGGACAGATGGTAGAGCAGGCTCCGTTGAAGGATCATTTGCTGACTCTGGCAACTTTGATATTCCCTCATTTGATCTTGGATTCCAGCTAATAACGATGTGGGATTCTATTCGAAATTTTGAATATTTGTAACTTATTTGAAACTGTCAAAAACAGATGACGTTCTAGTAAAATAATTAGATAGATAGGTTAGATTAGGAATTCCCTTCAGAGCTATGTAGCACGGTCACGGTCACTTTAGGATCGAGCCGCTAACACGTGCAAGCAGTTCAAGTTCCTTCTCTGATCCAAGTATAGATACAAAGTTTTGTTTGATCGGCAACTTTGACGGAATGGTTATTTGAATGTGCTAGTTTTCTTTCTTTGTTTTTTTTTCTTTTAAATGAGCTAATTATATATATATATATATGAGTGGAGATACCGTGAGCTTATTTAAAAAATTAAAAACGGTGATTTAAAAAGCTCAAAACACTCCAAATTTTTACATCCCACAAGATTTTTATATAAAGAATTTAATGAGAATGATAAATTAAAATTTCGAGATGATTTAATATGTTTTTTGAGTTAAACTCACTGAAGGCTTTCGTGAGCTTAAGCAGCTCACAGTATATCCACTATATATATATATATATTGGAGGGGGGGGGATTGCACAAAATTTACTCGGTAGTCAAAAGAATACAATTTATCTTTGAAATTGTCCATTTGTAGCTTACTAAAAGAGAATGAATTTAGTACTATCTAAATAATTTTCAACAATAAGCTGCTTCCATCACAGAACCTCACCGAATCCTACACAAGAAAATCTGCATAAATGGCTCCCATAGTCTGATATGACGTCTACGAGGCCCCCATTGCCGGCGATGGCTACCACCTAAAACAAATGCATGGTCAGTCAATTCTTCATGAACCATTTGATGTTTAGAGCATTAATTGCATAGTCCAATGCTTTTGTTTTAAACAAAAGATATTGGGTTCTCAATTATGAAAATATTGGCAATCAAAAGCACAAGTACCCCAGATGGATGAAGGGAGACAGAAAATGGAGAACTAGGTGCACACTTCACTTGAGAAATAAGTGACCCATTTATAGAATAGCGCGAGAGCACAGGTTCTCCCCCAACTGCCAGTATCTACAACCATTATTATTCATGTTAAATCTTGAGCACCACTTAATCGATGTTATTAAAGTAAATGAATTAGTTTCATGAAACAAACAAAATACAGAGCTGCAGGTTGATGACACAGAAAAGAGGGAAGATAGAAAAATCATACTTGGTTCTTATCAAACACAACATCCTGAATAGGAGAAGCGCATTCTATGTTGAAAATGCATTCATTTGATACAAGGCTCCAAACTGACAACCCTCCAAAAGAACCACAGCCCTAAAATGAGACATATAACATACAACAATATTTAAATGATCAACTACATTTTAACACGAGAGAACTCCACAGTTTGCTTTGATGTGTTAAAAAGACATTAAATCAGTAATCATAGGCAAATGATTAAGTGATAGAGACATATTATTATTGTTCATGTGTACCAGCCAACTTTCACTTGGATCAACCGCAACAGAACTAATCCATGTATTTTGCATAGACTTGTATTTCTTGTTTGGACGTATAACATTAGTGCACTCTCCACTTCTACAATCTGTAGAGCAAAAAAATAACATATTTTAACAACGTATGTTAACTAAATGGCAATGCTGAAGTTGCATAGCAAAGATTAAAGCATTATTTCCACATTATCATTATCATTATCATTATCATCTTTATTTATATATTATTATTATTATTTTATTTATTTATTTTCTTTTTCTTCCATCATAATGAATATTATCACTGATATTTGAGATCTTTGATCTTATGTTTTCCGATTGAGTTTCATTTCTAGCCTACCCCAATTTATTTGGGATTAAAGGCTTTGTTGTTGTTGTTGTATAAAGTAGACTTATATCAAGTCTAATAGTTAACTAACCCCATATCCTGGCAGTTCCATCCTCTGAGCCTGTTACTATCTGAAACAATAATATATGATGCATAACAAGGTTAATTGACAACCAAATTAAGCAGAACTATGTAACAGTATTTACTAGCAAAAAAAAAAGAAGTATAAACAATAAAGATCTGATTTAATATAAAAATTGAAATATTTGAGGGGGGCACTCAACCTGATTGCTAATCTTACAGACTGTAACACAGTGCAAATAATCTTGATGGCCCCGAAATACCAGTTTACATTTACCAGTAGCCTGCATCACATATTATAGTTGTATAGTGAAAAGAAAGATGCAGATTCAACCTAATTGTAACAGTAAGTACGACCAGTTTTGATAAAATTAACCAAGCACTTGCACATTTCACAATTCATGTCATGGCCAGGCCAAAGCCAGCGCATACCTGCATAGTGGTTTTGCTGTCAGACTATCAGACTATGCTGGACATAGTTATGACACAGAAAAACAACCATTGCCTTTGCCATAAAGAACCACACAATTTATGAAATTAAGAGAGAGAATTGTGTGCCTGTGTGGTTTTTTTGTGTGTTGTGAGGGTGGGAGGTTTATGTACTATTATTATAATAGAGGTTTATTGTACTATTATTATTATTGTTATTATTGCTACTATTATTAGCATATTATCATTATCATTATCATTATCATCTTTATTTAGATCTTATGTTTTCCGATTGGGTTTCATTTCTAGCCTACCCCAATTTATTTGGGATTAAAGGCTTTGTTGTTGTTGTTGTTGTTGTGTTGTGAGGGTATGCACATCCCATATGCACATCCATCACCTGCAGCTGAAAATATGCACCCTTCCTATCAAATGAAACAAGCTCATTACAACTGTAATAACTAATGTTGAACTTTTCCAAATTTAAAAAAAAAAAAGCAAACCAACTATTTTATTCAATTAAAGAAATGTTGGAAAAGATTGAGAAAACCAAAAGGATTTACAGACCTGTTGGTGCACAGCAATAGCGTTGGTTTCAGGTATTGGAGATCGGGCACCCCATGGATCCCTAAACATAAAATGTTGCCATGGAGGTACCAAATCAAATTTTATATATAAATTTGTATAACTGACAGGAAAGAAGAAATGAAAGTCAGAAGGGCATTTCAGTAAAGATGAAGACATACTTACTCCTGTTGTGGGTTCACAATGTCTAACATAGGATTGTTTTGGTCACCTGTACATTTCAAAAGGGCATAAGGAAGAAACATCATGATTCCTATAAGTTTTGCATGAAAAAGAAAGCAAAATTACCTGGCTTGGAATTGAGCAAGTTTGTCCACCTCCAAGCTCTAATATGACCATCATCACCGCCACTGGAGAGGGAAAAAGAAAGACATTAAATATTACAATTAGTAGAAGCATCACAACATACAGGAGACAGGAGATGTTTGTGGGTTGAATTCAGACCTGAATAGTAAGGCATCAGAATCATCCCCAAAGAACTTAAGGTCGTAAGCAGGACCTTGGTGTCCCTGAATGATGCAAAGCGGGTCCAATTTGGAATCCTCTCCCTCCCTTCAGTAATTTCAAAATTTTCAACCCAATTAGTAACATCATTGATTACATAGAAAGAAGAAGAAAAGATATCAGTAAAAGAGATAACACAGAAGAATCTCACTTACAGCTCGCGTGATTGGCATTGCATACTGCCAAAATGCACATGCTGCTGCTGCATGGAAGGTAAAAAAGGAAGTCAGTGTCAATCTCCAACATAGCAAGAAAATAACATGAGGAACGGAATTGGAATATTGCGAAGAGGGAGAAGTGAGAAGCATATACAGGATGGGAGAGTGGTACCTTAAGGGAGTAAGCAGCTATAGAACCATCACTAGATGCGGCGACGATGGTATGGGGGAGAGGCTCTTGGAGAAGGAGGTGGTGGTCAGGGTTGAGATTGAGGTTGAAGCTGTGTCGCTTGGAAGTATCAGACACGGAAGGAGAGAAGGCTGCTCGGAAAACGGTGCGGTGGGAGAGGCGTCTCTCCGAGAGGACCCTCCGCCTGTAGGATGCCTCGTCCCAGACCCGAGCATCTCCCATGGAGGAGGTGGTTTTGCCTCCCTTTGTTTCGCTCTTCTTCGCCGTCGCCATTTCTGCGACTGTGCTTTCGGTTGTATTGACACTCACACTAGTGCGTCTCTTGGATTTATTTAATTTCAAGCTCAGTAAGGCGGTATGGGCCAGTGACAGTGCCATGCCATTGTTTCATTGCTGGGTTCATGTCGGCGTAGCCCATGTGCGTCTCTTGGGCTTTAGGCTCTTTGAAATGGGGGCAACACTTGCTTCAAATCCCCACTATATTTTCTAACGGTAGCTCAATTATGAAAACAACACCACCAGGCACCAGCAGTAAAATTATGTTAACTTCAACACTTATTATATTACTATTAAAAGTACAGAACTTTTCTGGAGCTTGGGATCAACCAGCGCTCCAGCAGTAGAAATCACATCCTCTACGGTACCTCGATAATAATCGCCCCATGAATCTAAGACTGTCACCGTTCTGACCATGGGCAGCCGTTATACTGATCCGATGGTCACGAATAAACACGGAGAGTTACTCCATCATGAAGTACTTTAAAGGATACAGACACCCAACAGTATGGCAAGAGGTTCAAAACTTCAGAGGGGGGGGGGGGAATGAAAAAAGGAACAGCACATGGTGCACAAATACATAGCAGAACTCCAAACTACACACACTGCTAAAAAATCAATCTCACTCAGCATCTTTCTGCTACTTGTCTGAGCCGTTGTGGGGATGAATAGCTTCAACGATGGCCTCAATCTCTTCCTTGGCTCGTTCAAAGATGTTGGGCCCCTTGACCTTCTCGATCGGGGTGTCTTCATCTATGTCATCACTTGTACCATGTGTCTCCTTCTTGTGCATCTTCATATTTTCATCTTTCCCACTTGATGCTTCCTTTTCTACAATCAAATACCAAGTACCAATCTTAGCATCCTATTAAGAATCTTGACATGCTTTCCATCAGTAGAGGCGGAACCAGAACAACTAAGGGCCCACTAGGCAAGAGTAAATACAAATTTATATGTTTCTCCCCAATATTCATTTAAATTATGTTTTGATCATATAGTAAAATTTTGTATTTAATTATGTGACAGACTCTTCTTAATGAAGGGGAATAAATAATATGTTGCTTGCTGTCAAATACTAAAATATGTTTTATGAAGCTCAACTTATAGCTCATGAAACTACCATTTGTGTAATATTAATTTGACTTTTTTTGGGATTGATTTTAATCAGCCTGCTCAAACAAAAAGTAACACAAGCACCAATCTGAATTTGATGACAAATCCACACTATCATAGTATAGAAAAACAAACTAATATCAAGAGAAATACACACAGAACAGTTGAAATTCTTTAATTGCAATCTTTAAAGTATATGTCACATGTAATATCCCTAAGTGGAATTGGGATATTACCAAGTGAATTGAAGGAATTCTTCATTCAATTGGCCCAAAGACTGATATTGCTTGCCAGACCAACACCACTCAAAAAGGATAATTGAAAGAACGGGATAAAAGATAAAATGTGAAATTAATTGAAAAGAAGAGAAATGAACTGAACTTTATTCACTGCCTGTTCAATATGACAATAGTTCCCCTATTTATAATAACTAGAACTCAAAAGAAATATACAACCTAGTCTCATTACTCAGAAGCAACAAAATAATAGCTTCAAAGCATATTTGAGCATTTCTCCATTAATTCCATTAAATGGCCAAATTCTTTGATCGTTTGTTCCTCTGATACTGATCCCTCTAAATCAGATTGTTCAAATTTGATGTCCAGATTGCTTTCACCATTAATGTTATTTCTTTTCTTCGTCTGTATCACACGTACCACACGTCCAAAATTGATTAAGTTTAATATCATTTTTTTTTGTGAAACCTAAGGAAATTAGACCACCACAATGCTATTTAGACCTGTACGGGCTCCCACATTTGATGAGCAAAATGTCAGTTAATCTATGGAAGTTAATCCTTAGAGCAGTAAAGAGGCAAAATTGAAACCAGTAAATAAAATAAACTCCAGTTGAAGAATGAAGAATACCATGAGTCTGATGATGATGATCTTTGTTAGGATGATGGATGGCGATGACAAGAGCCTCGACCTCTTCCTTGGCTCGTTCGATCAGATTTGGCGCCTTTATTTTCTGAGGAGATGTATTCTCGTCAATGTCCCCACTCCTTCCATGCGTCTCCTTGTCATGAATTCCATCTCTCCCTTGTTTACTATCATTCATTTTTCCTTTTACTGACCCTATTTTTGTCTGCTTGAATTTCAAATGATTAAGCCTGTAATTAAGATTGTAAGCTCCCCCTTGATTTCTGGAAATGAAGAAAGGAAATCGACCTTGAATTTTAGTAAGTAATTGGGGGGAGGAAGAGATAAGAATGATCGAGGAGCATTAAAGGCAAGGCTCATAAATAAAGTATAGATTAGGAATTAAGGAGAAAGAAACGTACGGTACTGATGAATCAATTGGATGGAGAGAGAGAGAGTATGAGAATAGAAGGTGATGGCCGCTTAGCTGGATTCGAGAAAGGAAGATTGTTTGATCTTAATTTGAAGATAACTTTCGGTGTATGCATATCGCAAATTATTCGCAGCAGATGAATGATGAATGATGAATGATGAATCTATTCAAAAAAACAAAAAAACAAAAACAAAAATGAATGATGAATGAAACGAACAATGGGGAATGGATGGATATTATGTTGATTGTTGAGCTGAGGGATGCGTCTATTTTATTCCCTCGTTCTTTTCTTTATGCGGATTTTAATAACTAGGAACCGAATCTGCTGTGGCCTGTGGGAAGCAAATTGTGGTTGACTTGCGTGCTGCTGCTTTGAGTTGTGATGAGTGGCAACCTCAGCTTACATTTGTAAGACAAATCCGGACTATAATTTGTTACATCGTCAGAAGTCAGAAGTCAGTAGTCGTTTTCCTTGAAGCCAAATTTCCATATGAATAATCCTCATCTCATTTGATCCTCCAACTCCAAGAGTATCAAATAGGCGGGTCTTTCCATTTTTGATCTTGAAATCTCCAAGTTTCACCGAGTCGAATTGCTTGTCAAGTTGTCATTGTAGTAGCAATCAACCTCCATGTTCTTAAAGTAGCCATCGCCATTCCAATCAGAGTTGTCGATGCTCATATTTATTTTTTGCTTCGAGTTAATAATAATAGATATATTCTATTTATTTTTCTTTTAGATCACCAGGACTATCTTCTTTTTCTAGGAACATTAAATCCCACTACTACAATCAATTAATAACCATATTATTGCGTTCAAACCAGTTGATTGTCATATTTCATCCAGCACCATCAATATATCAAATAAAGTTCATCTAAATTGTTGTTGAAAAATTATATGCTTATAAGTTCATTTAATATTCAATTGAATTATTTACATTATGTAGTTACTAGAACTTCTGCTTTTTTGACAGTTGATGGCGGTCTTTAATTTCTTATGTGATTTGGTTGAGAGAAGTGTCCATACAGTTTTACATGCAACTTACTCTTTGTTTTTTTTTTTTTTTAAGAAGAAGAAGAAGAAGTTATATCTATCTTTTTATTTTCTTCTAATTTTGTATAAAGAAAACTTAAACCTTATTTATTTAAAATTTTTTATCGGACATTTATCGTCTACATCTAATTTCACTAACCGTCCTTGCTAATATAGTAGTGATTACATTTACAACTAATAATTTTAAGACACATTTAACTAAGTCTGTACTGACTTAATTAAGGCGCCATGTGTAACACTGCTGCTTAATCTTGAACCATTAATTAGTTTTAGCTCTGCTTGTCTTTCTCCTCTCATTAAATTCTAAATTGAATGAAAGAAAAGTACTTATGTTTTATTAAATTAAAGTACATAAATTACAGAAAACATAAAAGTTCATACATATTCCAAATTAAATATTTATAATTAATGGAAAGTTGTCTGCAATAAGTGAATAAAAAGACAAAAAGATATAAAAATATCAAGTCTCCTCTAAGCACTTGACAGGCTAAAATTGGTGGCTGGTGCTATTGGAAAGTGATGTGTGCAGCGCTTTCTGAGTAAAACTGTTCAATTGATATTTTTTTAACAGCAAATTAAAATTAAAAGTAGTTGGTGGTTAATTTATTTCACGGATAACTTTTTTAAAACCGTTTTTTATACATGCGTGAAAACTTTGATGTCGATATCCAAGCCTTCTCAGATCTAATATCTTCTCGTATCTCTCCGATGGCGATATCCAAGCCTTCTCAGATCTATATCTTCTCGTATCTCTCCGATGGCGATATCCAAGCGCTCTCCGATGTCGACCACCTCGCTTCTCCACCATTGATCTTTTTGTTCCTCTGGTCTGAGCTATTGTCAGGTATATCTATGATTTGGTCTAAAAATCATTGTACTTCTTGTTATCTTATCTTACTTGTCGCACTATTGGGACTGTTATCCACTTGGTCGATGTTTTTCTTCTTTATTTGATTTTGATTTAGTGGATAACTAGGAGCAAAAGTTTTCTTTCGATGTTTTGAACCTAGTTTCTTAGTTACAAATAAATTTTGAATATTTGCGATTGTGGGAGAAATTGCTCATCTTATCTAAATCTCGCTTGTTGCAACTGTATGAAATAATTCGATTTGCCCTCCCTGACAATGTGTCAAAATTCCGATGCGCGGGATAGACTCAGCAAGCATTTCTTATTTATTGTGGGGGTTTCCTTGAAAACATAGTGACTTTGATCAATTCATTCTCTTTCGTTGACCTCACACTCACCTCAGCCGCTCCGCTCCTCGCTACGCGCCTTGTGTACTATCTATTTAGAGTTGTATGTTAGGAGAGATCTAATAGGCATTAGGCATGTCCGATTTCTGAGGTTTAGGTACCTTGTATAATCATTCTTTGGGAGGAAAGCAAGAACGACATTGTTTTCCTTAGTCAATTTTGTCAGATATTGGTTTTCATTGGTACAATCCAACTGTATATATGATTAAGTTAAACTGTTGAAAGAATGAAAAGTGCTAATTGTATCATAGTATCACAACCCTGAATTCATATTTCTATGTTCATTCAATTTGATGTTTGATTTTTCTCATGTGTAATATAGACGGAAGGAAAGGCAGAAGAGATTCAGAGCCACAATGAAGCTCTGGTACATAAGCAACCCACCACCTAGCAGCTCCTGTTTCACCATGTCACCACCTTTATGGCTAATTTATCTTTATATTCAACTTTATGGGTTGTATAGGGATATTGTTATTTGATTATAAATGAAAGGAACCTTATGTGTAACTTATCTTGTTTGCAGAAGAGAATTAGTTCAAGTAAAATAAGCAAATCTCTGTATTTGGCATTAAGTTTAAATCAAAATGTCCATGGGCTTTCATCAAAAAAAAAAAAACAGATTGAAAAGAGAAAGTATTACAATTATTTTGTATGTCAGTTAATAAGTGGTCATTTTTTTATAATTTTTATTTGGGCATCAAAATAGTATTGAAATTACGTGCCCATATATAAGCTGTGAAGAAGAATGTGAGCCATTAGCTCATTGTAGAATTGTTGTTGCTTGTTCTTTGTTATTCTCTTTAGAAAGTGCAATATGAATTGCTTACTGTATGTGCAAACCAACTACTTGAAAAGGAGCACTCTGGGTGCCATGTACTGCTTCGTGATGACAAGGTAAGGAACAAAAATGAAGTTGACATTTGTCACCTTTCACACTTATTTCAGATGGAAGACCTGTTCAGGATGTTTAGACTTTTCTCCAAAATAAACCATGGTCTTGACCTAGTTTCTCAGATGTTTAAAGAGGTACGTATTGTTAAGCTCTTTTATCTCATATATCTGGATGAATTGCACTTGTGTGATAGATTATACTGAGTATATATTTTTCTGCAGCATGTCACCTCTGAGGGAATGGCTTTAGTGAAACAAGAAGAAGATGCTGCAAGCAACAAAAAGGTACTTGATATAATTTATCACTGGAAGACTTACTTGCCACCTTAGAAGTATTCAATGGCAAAAAATGGCGAAAACCATGATATATAGTAGCTTTATGGAGTTCTATAAAGTATGATATCTTAATGTTTATTGTAAATACTTAGATATAGAGCTGAAAACTTGTCACCATTGTGCCATATGGGAACCTTAGTCTGTAAATACCAAACTATTCTTAGTTTATCCTTATTTTGTGATATATAATGTTCAATTTTGTTCTCTCCAGGCTTTGAATTGTGTGATTGATATGTTATAATTATAAATATAACTGGTTCAAGCCCACTCATGGGCTAAGCCAGTTTGTGTTTAATACTTTAATTTAAGGAAAAAAATTAGCAGATACCTACAAAAATTCAACAAAAAGCCCCTCATTTACCAGAAAAATGCCTAAAAAATCAGAAATTTATCAAAAACGGAATTGACAAAAAAAACCAATCTCAGCTGAGATATTTGTTTCCCGATTTGATAATCACCAAAGTATCTTCATTAATGTAAAATTAAAAATCTTTCAAATTAGCACGCTGTAGGCTAATTTTGTCATTAGCAACTACAAAAAGCCCAGTGAGCAGAAATGTGCACCTTATCATGTTAATTCCAAAATAACTTTGCAACAACATACATATTCATAAGAATTAAGACTGCCAGCTGGATCAAAATAATGCAAAGAGAGAGACATTATTTGATTGCCATTATATGCTGAGACGTCAGAGAAGTTATAAAGTTGCCATTAGATGCTGAGACAGAAAGTTATGAAGTGATGGGTATTTTTCAATCGGGTAACATTCTCCGGTGTTGACCTGTAAAATCAATGGCATGCTCAAAATTTCCTTCTTATAGCCCCAATAATTGTTTGAACATACACCGAGGAATGCCTATGCCTTCCTGGTCTCGATTTTTTTTAAATTCATTTTATAGACATAACCTTTTAAAATTAAGAAATACAATTATTATTAATATGAAGCTGTATAATTTATTTTTCTCATATCACGAGTAAAAGAAACTTACACCATTTGATGTTTTGTTGTCTTCATCTTTTCTGAAAAATGGCAAATTAAAATATCTAACCCAACTCAACGATCAGATCAATGGAACGGAACGATATAATAAACTTGCTATATCTCTCGAGACATTACATAGCATTTTCCATATAGCAACACCATGCTCGAACTTTTTCTGATCAGAAAAGCAAAGACCATTAAACTGAAAAGGAATCAAAACTTTAGTTTCCAAGTTGCAACGTCCTAACTGAGAAATTATAAAGAAGGGGAAAAAAATGAAAGAAAATAAAAATAAGATATTATATAATATAATTGTCTTCCTTTTATTTTATTTTTAAGTGGTATTACAATAAAATGTCACCGATTTTCATTAAAACCATATCATACATCAACATAACACCATCCAGAGTGGGGTACATCTTCCCTTATTCACAGAAAGTGCATTTTATCTCCTTAATTAACACAAATGTTAAACAATTGGTTCAACTTAATTAATATTCGGAACATATATAGTACATGGCGATCCAAGAAAAGAAAGAAATCATTACAAGACAAGGCATTAAGGAATTTTAATCTCATGCGTGCGAGTCTTCCAAATAGCAATTATCACAATCGATCGACACGTTGATCATCAACATGTACATGAAATTTAATGGCACTTGATAGGCTGAAAGTTACCTTGTATGCTGCTATTTTGAGATGTGATTAGTTGCAAGTTCAGTTTGCACTGGTAAGACAGATGCGTATGATCATCATCTCCGTAGGTATGTATTCCTTTAAGCCTAATTATCAAGTCAAAGTATCCCGTCTCATTCGATCTGCGAAAGTCATCAATGCCGCTGCTTCCGAGACTTACAACGGAGGTGCCGCTTCTGGAGAAGTTAAACCGGCGTGTCCTTGTTGGCATCAGCCTCAAGTCTCCGAGTAGTTCTAGCGAGTCAAATTTCGCAGTGTTGTAATAGCAATCAACTTCCAAATCATGATAGTTTGTTATGTACCAAACGACATTGTGGATGCTCATGGTAAAGGTGATATTATAGGATAAAGAAGAAGTTGAGTTTGCAGCCAGGTCGAAGCGCATCAGATTAGCATTTGTAACAGTCACCTTTTGTGCTGGAAGGATGAAAATAGATGCCATCAAACAAACAACAAAAACAATCAAACCATAAAGGAAATTACAAGCTAACGCAGATCGTGAGCAACTTATCTTACTATTCATGCTGAGTCAATAATTTTATAGTCGATCTTGTATGTTTTTGATGAAAACACGAATGGCGGAATGGGGTATGCAATTTAAATTAAATTTATTCTTGCACATTTGCAAGCTCATGGACGGAAACCCCGAAGTCTCTTTTTTTTTTTCTTTTTTTTTCAATTGTGACGTGTCTGGCGGAATGTTATTATGTCAACTCACCAATATGATAATAATTAATCTATGTAGTTTTATATATTGAGTATTGACACACTGGTACAAAAATATTTTTTTTTAACACTGATGGTATTTGCACTAAGGGTGAATGCAAAATTTTGGTCGGAGTCATAATCAAATTTACTAGCTTATTAGGTTTAAACTTATTAACTAATCGGGTATTAAACAAAAATATTAAAATAATATCTTTTATATATTAGAAAATAATATAAAATCAAATCAAAATAATAAATAATCATAGCGATAAAAAAATTTCCTTTATAAAACTTTATATTTTAAAATTTTTACATAATCATAGCGAGAAATATCATGGTGGTACTATAATCGATATCATAAGCGATACTAAAAACCTATCCCATAGGTCTAAGACACTTTTTTCTGATTCGCTCACATTATTATTCAACTTATAGGTTTTATTATAAATAATTTATGATCAATTTAGACCCTAAATAACAACAAATTTTAATTGATGATTACAAGTACCATTTTGTATCGAGATCTAATCATTTATCATTCATATAAAAAAAATCATATTAGATCATTTACTGCTAATGTTATCCATTTTATTATTCAACATATCATATGTTGTGTGTTTATCAGAACTCTGACTCTGATACTCTTCTTGTTTGAACAATTATTCATGTTAACAGATTTTTTATTCAATTATTATCACTATTATTCACTTATCAGTTTTATTATTCAAATTTAGTAATATGTATATGTTCTTTCTTTCTCAATTTTTCATAGATATTTTTTTAAAAAAAAATATCAATCAAATAGTTCTATTGTCTATTAAGACCCTCGATAAAAAAAAAAATCAACGCGTTCAACAGATGCAAATACCATTTTTTATATTTATTATTTTGAAGGAATGAAAGATATATTTGGAATTAAAAGGATACTCTTAATTAAGAAAATTATATTATATTACATAGAAATTGGGCTTCTTGTACTTATAGAATATTTTATCGAATATTCTTTCTAATGAAGGAAAGCAAATTGGGTGCAAAATAAAACTGTTGACTTCTTTTTCTGTTCTTAAATTTTGTTCTGTTAAGTACGGCAATTCCGACGTAGAATGAATTCAGCTGCTCTTCAGTACAGTCCCTGACTCCCCTCCTCTTTTATGTGTTTTCAACCGTTGGATTAGAATACACAGAATCTTCGGTTTCAAGATCCAGTCATGCAATGCAGTTATCTATTCATATTCTAATTTAGGTTGGGTGTGAACGACGACCGAGTCAATGATTTTTCAGCGAATTTAAATCCACCCCGATATATAATCGGTTGAAAAAATATTTAACTAACTCATTTGTAACCCAACTTATATGATTTACATACGAATTTATACGAGTCATTTTAGATTAAACGGGTTGATATTTTAATTATATAATTTATTATATTTGTTATAGATATTAAATAATTATTTTATTGACGACATCACAACTCAAGGTAAAACAATTAAAAAAATAAACATAATGATAATTTCTAAATACGAATAATAGATTAAAAAATAAATATTTGTCATTTTTTATAAGAAATAAATATAAGTAATAATTAGTATTTAAAAGAAAGTGATATATTGCATCCAAAATATAAGAAATATAACAATAACAACTAAATGGTACTAATTAAAATGTAAACAAAAATGATTACTTGATTAATTATCTATAAATTATATATATATAATATTTTAAAAATATATATTATATATGATTATGTAGCTGGGTCTAGGTTTGACGGTTTCTAAAAATAAATCAATAACCCAACCTAATATAACGATTTAGTCAAAATCATAACCATATTCAATCTGATAGCATCTCAACCCAGTAAAAAATGAGTCGGGTGAGTGGGTTGAACGGGTTGACGATTTTTTTTCCACCCCCTAATTTAGGGTGAGTCTTTAGTACACCAATTTTTTTTAGAGAACATTTTAAATGGATTTGAACCGTGTGATGATAAAGGGTATTTTAGGGAAACAAAAACAAATATAAAGAGCTTCATAATTCCTTCAATGTTGCCGCTACCTTCCTTGTTTTTCCTTACCTCAAACAACGCTTAATTAATTCCTTATTTGTCTACGAGATTCTCCTTATTTAACCTAATGATTAATTAAGTTATGCATGACCTGACTGACCTCTCCATGCTTTCCTTTTTGTTTCCTTGAGAAATGAATAATCTTAATTACGTAAAATGAATAAAATCTTATTTTTCCGTAAAATCTTATTTTTCACTATTTAATTCCGTAAAATGAATAAAATCTTATTTTTCGGGTACTGATTTTGTACTGAAATATTCAGTTTTCTAAATTAAATTAGTTCTAGCACACATCTATACCGTTATATATACTCTAGGTTAAGTCTCTTAAGTCTTAACCTCTCATATGTCATATCATTAAGATTTTTATTTGCTTAATTTTCTTTATTTGATCATTAGTAAGTGTGACCTAATATTCATTTTTCACAATAATTGTCTATATCTAGAAAATAAAAAGATTTATTTTCTAGAAAAATTAAAAGATATTAATTTAATCACAATAATGAATTGAAAAGTCCCATATTTTTAATACCCAAATTCAAATTAAAATTTTTATAGTATTTGTTAATGAAAGAAGTATTTTATAATAATAATTCATAGGTAAGTAATGTAATTAGATTTTTTACTTTTTGAAATATTTATATTTAACTAACTTACCCTAATCATTATTGTACGAAGTGATTTTGTTGTACAACGAAGCACAAATGATAAATCTAGTATTATAAAATACGCAAGGAATGAAGTTATCCATTTCATCTCAAAGTACCCCTTTCACATAGGCGATGCAAATTAAAAGTGAGATAAAATCGATGAAGGAGATGGATCAATATGTGTTTCTATCTTCTCTCCATTTAATTAATATTTTTCACATATTAACAAAAGACAATTTTCTTTAAAAAAAAAGAAGTTGGCGAGAATAAATTAACCACAATTTTTTTTTAAATTTTGCTGCAAAAAAAGAAACTACTCAGTACACAGTTTTACTCAGAATATGAAATTGTTGATCTCGATTTACTTGACGAGCGAAGTATTATTTACTTTTAACATTTTTTTATTTTTCGAACGTTGTTGTTGTCTTGATACCGATTCAAACATAATATTCTATATTTATGAGATTCCATCCTGAAAGTATTTTATATTATTAAAGTGTGCCCCTCTTCTAAAAAAAAGGCTGTCAGGCTTTTAAATATATATAATGCTTTATATTTTACGTCTAAATTAATTACAAAGACTATTATATTTTTAAATAAAATCAACTCATTATTTAACAAAAAGACTATTTATAAATTAAAGTAATTAGACAATTTAGTGGGTGCTTTCTCTTTTCACAATAAAATTTAAAAATAATTAATGGCTGATTTATTTGATGGATAATTTTTTTAGATCTCTTTTATTAACATATCAAAAAGTTACAAATATAATGGAGAAGAATGAAGAGAGATGTGCCTTCTGGTAGATCTCATTCATTGATTTTCTTTAAGTCTTAATTTGTATCATCTATTTTAAGTGAGGATATTTTAGTTATTAACAATCACAGCATAATTGAAGAGTTCAGTTCACATGCTTTTTATAAAATAGTATAGATATTTTAGAAATACTTAATTAATTTATTTTTTTGTTGTCTTTTGAAACAAACTTTCACCAGAACATAATTCTTAAAAATTCGATTAAACCCACTTTGAAGAAAACAACTTTTAATTAAAACGTACTTTTCTGAACTTTCAACCTTTTTGCGCATATAATAATATTACCTAGACCAAAATTCCCATCGAGTTTTCTACTAGGGCTATTAATGGCATCATTTTGGTCGTTTATCCGATCCGTAGGGTATCCGATAAGACATATATGGTTAAGGTTTTATTTTTGTTAGGTCATGAGATATGTGTATGGGTAAGAATCCGTTAACTTATCGGGTATGGATATGGGTAAGGGATTTTCATTACCCGTTATCCATTGGATAAATTATATAAATATATATATAAATATAATTATTTTATATTTTTAATAAATATATATAGTTAAATTATATAAATATATATAGTAATTTGTATATATTTTTTATGACAATAGACATGAAAAATTATATGATTTTTGTTATATCTAAAATATTAATTATTGTTGTACTTTATTAGTATATTTATTTAATGCTATTTATTTATCTAAATCATATATTTTTTTCATTGAATTATTTTTGTTTTTATCCATTATCTACCGTTACTGATTCGTTACCCAAATTTTTTAATCGATAAAGATAGAGTATAGATAAATTTTTTTTAATTAATATAAAGGCTTTGTTGTTGTTGAATATAAATAAAATATAAATTTTCTTTAATGAACATAAATATAAAAATACCTCCGTACTTTATCCAGCCTATTTTCTACTTTCTAGGATAAATTCGAAAAATACTCGGGCCACACGGAGCAACTCGTGAGTCGTGACCCGAATGGGATTGTTTTTTTATTACGTGGAAGGATCTGCTTCGTTGATGGTTAAAAATAGTTAATTTCAAGCGTTCGTTAGAAAATAGTAATGTACTAGTCCTTATAAAAAAAAAAAATATTACTGGCACATATCCACTTTATAATATATATATATATATATATATATATAGATATCAGTGACGGAGCTTTTCTAAGGTCAAAGGAGGCCATGTTCCCCTTCCAATTAGAAAATTTTAATTGTGCTGTGTATTTTATCATGTAAATGTTAGCTAAACACTTAATTGGTCCTTTTTAATTTAAAATCATGGTAAAAATTTGCCAATTAATTGAATTGGCTCCCTCTTTTATTATATTTATTAACCGGCCTCTCATAAGATTTAAATCAAGATCTGCTACTGATAGATATAGATGCTGTTGGAAATTTTCGCTCGCTTAAAAAATAATGTAATTCGTAATTATATATAGATATTATTTACACCGCATATTCACAAATATATATTTATTTTTTTTGTTGAATTTGAGTTAAATTATGAAATTTTCAATTATTAATTAATTATTCTCTATTCATTTTTTTTTGACAGGAATGATATATCAAATTATTTGTCGTCCATTATACAACAAATTATTTGAAGTTAATTGCATGTCTATTTATTTGACTTCCATTGTATATGCGTCAAATTATCTTGTAGAATTTTTCACTTTAGTTATTTCTATCTCAACATGATTTTATTATTTTTTATTGTCAATAAAAAATTTCGGCATGAATTGTTATGATTTCATAATTTATCGTGAGTATAAATTTAGATTGAGTGGGGTCATGTAGGCATAGTACATAATTTGGGGGGGGGGGGGGGGGGGTCGTTTAGATTGAGTGGGGTCAAAGTGGCAGTGTATGAAAACAGTTCCCGAAATTCTCATTTTTGGTTTTCTTTAAAAAAAGGACAGCTAGGTCAGTCAATGCCCTTCATATATTTACGAAAAAGCCCTCCTCAACAAAAATATCTTATATCTGGGGCGGACCTTACCTACCTAGGGTTTTTCTTCTTCATAAGCCGCACTCGCAGAATCATCGCTCCATCTCGCAATTAATTTAGAGGTAAGCTTTTCCCCCTCTTAGATTTGATTTGATTTGTTTGTGTCACCATATTTTAGGGCTCTGATTTTATTCTCCGATTGTTCCGTGTTTCGCCCAGTGTTGACTGTCGAAACAGATCTGCGGTTTCGTGTTGTGAAATCGTTCAGTTTTCGATTTTATTTTTGTTCTAAATTCATCTTTTCATGTAATTTTCAGATAGATCTAAACGGTTTGAATTTCTATAATATTGTCACCGTGTCTATTGATATAATTGGTTCATCGGACCTCCAATTTTATTGAGGTACTCTAACTGTGAGGAGCCTAAAGAATAAAAAAATCTTATGTACATTTTTTGTACGTAAACTCGATGAATCGCTAAGCAAATCCGTTAAAAGGACAATTACCAAAATTGACCCTTTTTTGTAAGGAATAGTAGGTAGAGAACTATTATAGTACTTAATTCTAGCTTTCAATCTTTTGATTTTTGCACAGGACAGAGCAGAGAGTTGAAAAAATGTCAGATGCAGAAGAATACAGGGTGTTTATTGGCAACCTTTCTTGGACTACAACTGATCGAAGCCTAGAGGATGCGTTTATCAAATTCGGCAAAATTGCAGATGCAAAGGTATCATATCAATCAGAAATCTCTTAGGCCAAATTCTATAGTAGTAACATAGTTATTAAAATATTAACATAGCTGCTAAGCAGATGCTGTCAAAAAATTTCTTGTTATTAGCTTTATATAACGACAGATGATAGTGCTGTATTTATGTGTTTTTCTATGAATTTTTTGTTGAATGTTTTGCCATTATTTGCCTTTAAATACAATATATATTATCTTAATTAATGAAAACAGTCCCAGCATATGCCAATTTCTACAAAGAAAGTTGCAAATGGAATAATGATGAAGGGGTCTATATGTTAACAATATGACCTGCTACCAAATTTGTTTTCCACCTTGATTTGAAGCATTATTTGTTTTTCCCTGTGTAGGTAGTACTTGACAAGTTTTCAGGCCGATCCCGTGGTTTTGGCTTTGTGACTTTTGATGACAAGGATGCCATGGAGGAAGCAATAGAGAAAATGAATGGCATGGATTTAGATGGCCGTGCTATTACTGTGGACCGAGCCCAGCCAGGGGGCGGCGGCGGTGGCGGTGGCGGTGGCAGGGACCGTGACTATGATCGTGGGGACCGTCGTGATCGTGGACCCCGTGGATATGGTGGCGGTGGCGGTGGTGGAGGTAGAAGCGGAGGTGGAGGTGGTGGTGATTGTTTCAAGTGCGGTAAACCGGGACACTTCGCAAGGGAGTGCCCTTCTGGTGATGGTGACAGATATGGCAGTGATAGGTTAGTGTTCATCTCTGTTACTAGGGTGTATTCAGTTCTGTTTCTGGTGAAGGTTTTTTGCTTTGTTGGAAGCTGATCTTATCTACTTGACTGACAGTAAATTAACAGAAATTGATTATCTCAAAGTAAATATCAATTCTGTTAAATATCAGATCATATTTTTACAATTAATACATCCTATTGTGTATGCCGCCAAAAATCCAATCTTATCTGAAATGAGATGAAAAGTCTATGGAATTTTGAATGAAGGGAGAATTTATTTGCAATCATGTATTTCTATCATTCATGGAGCCAGTATTTATGATTCTAAGCAAATGCTGGAATGTCCTTGACAAAATGTTCTTTAGGTACGGCGGCGGCAGTGGTAGGTATGGACCAGACCGTAATGGCGGGGACCGCTACTCTGGCCGCAGCAGGGATGGCGGTGGACCACGTGGTGGTGGTGGTGGTGACAGATATGGCGGTGGACGTGATCGCTCTGGCCCGTATGGACGGCCCAGATAAGGACCTTGGCTTTGTTCCGGTTTATGATGAATCCTCATTTCATCAATGAATCAAGGTATGAACATGCATTATTTATGGCTGTGATGGTACTGGTATTTAGTTCTAGTGTGTCAAACAATGTTAGTTAATCTAGTTTGTGATTTGGTACTTAAATGTTTGCTTTTGTTCTGTATGCAGCCAAGGTGCTTGTTCACCAAGGCCTTTGTATGTGTGGTACTCTTGATACTTGTTCTCTGGATTTTGGTGCGAAATGGAAATGTTGCTCTTGTAAATGTTCTTTTGTTTGGTTGCGGCAGTGCGCGTTTCCTTTTTAAGCGATCCTTTAAATGGTGTTTCTGTTACTTTTGGGCTCTCTGCATCATGTCTTCTGATGTGATTTGATCCTTAGTTTGTTCCTTGTGGATATTATCTCGCTACTCATCTTCTCCGGTACAACTTGGGTACACAATTGCTTTTCATTATGGAAGGGGCTGGGCAACTGATCTTCTCATGTGCAACTGAGATTTGTGGTTCATTAGTTAAAAGTGGTAGATTCGTTATGCTCATTTTTTATGAATGTTGGTTCGATAACTCGTCATTGAAGGTGAAGCGGGTAATGTTAGATCATCCCATTGTTTTTCCTTGTCATGTTATTTTTAGTAGGATTCAGTATTGATTGGTTTTTTGTCATTTTTGGCAGGATGCTGGTATATTTGCCTGTTAATAGAATGTCCTTAGAAACATAGACTTTTCCAAAGGGGTTTTACCCTGGTTACCTCAATCAAGAGCTTCTAATGGTTTAATTGGAGAGGTGTTGCCTCTTACATGCCTTGATGTCACCTTTGGGGTTTTTCTGTCCATGAATTCAAACCTCTTCTTTTTAGCACTTCAATTAATTGGATGATCTATCTGGTCCCTGATTTGTTATGTGTCGAGAGAGTCGTTGATGTCAGGTAAGTTGTTGTGTGGAATCCTAATTTGCTTAGACTAAAAAAGAGTTGCAATAAAATTTGGGATTAACTTTGTTAGAGGGACAGGTACATACTTGCAGTTTATATAAGGCTTCTGATTTTTTTCCCTAATATGAATAATGAAATGCATTTCTGGCCCCTATATTACAAACTAAATTTTAGTTTTGAGGCAGTATCCGTTGTTCGGTTCAAAAGATGAATTTTTTCTGAAGTTTTTTTTTTACATCATATCATCATTTGTATTTTGTAGTTTGTTTCCTTGGGAACAGAAATGAACTTCATGCAGAATCTTTGCTTTTTAAGCACTTACTGCATTAATAAGATATTTGTTTGTTTGCCATAAAAAAATTTGCAATAATTTTTTTTTTATTTAGGTTTTGTGCCACAACGTGGTTTTTAGGGTTTGTGATACAACATTTTTTTTATTTAGTGTAACTGCAGTTTCGGGGGTGACCTCGCAGTGCGCAAAAAGTACCATTTTGCCATGTTCTTAACAATACGCCATAATGTAGTGCGCAGAGTTAGCGTGTGGTTTTTTTTTTTTTCTCAGAACAGTTTTCTGTTGGGGGTAATTTTAGTATATATCTACTTATACATTAGTTGTGTTTGAAAAGTATTGTTCAAAGTAAAATATCATGTATTTTTAATTGTTTAGATAAAATGTGTATCAATTTGAGTCGTTTCTCACTTTTTAATTATTTCAATCATTGATTTATGTTTGAAATATTGAAGTAAAAGTACTTTTTTGTTGTAATTGTTTAATCAATAATGTAACATTTTGAATAAAAATGCATCACAAGAGTAGGGTGTGGTGTAAAGTTAAAAATATAGATGTTTGGTTTTTCTCTCTAAATCCAATTTATCATTCTTTATTTGTAAACCGAGATTGCCTTATGATATGATGATGGAGAATTGGAGACGATCGTTGTCGACTTGGCCTCTGTAGTGATTCAGCTAAATGTCAATTAGAGTTAAATAGGCAAGGAACAAAAGTATCAAGCAATGGCACCATAATATTAATATCTACTGGAGGCACTAAAATAATGTTTATATCTTAATTGCCTGCTCATCAAAAGAAAGATCTTCAAATTCATTATCAATGATGCGTTGTTTAAATCGTATTTCCAATGAACATTTTAATAAACGATGAACGGTGGGTACGCATGTTGTGGGTTTTAAATGATAATGATAGTTCATACATTAAGTTTCATTGATAAGACATCGTTGAGTCTATATTAGTCATATTCTAGTAAACAGACTAGATTTGACTATTTTGTATAACCCAAACATCTATATTTTCCATTTTTTCATCAACAAATAAGAATCACTTCAATTTTCACATCAGATATTAATTTCCCTTATTTACCTCTTCAATTTGCCATTATTAATTATTTTAATTTGAAGTCAAATGATGATGTTATCAAGTTACCCATCTTTGACCTTCACTTCCAAGGCGTACCAGCTGTTCCTGTCAGCTGGTATTATGCTATATATAGATTAGGGACCGAGTGGTGAATAATAATAATGGATGATAAATTTACACGATACTATAGTTTCTCTGTGTTAGAGTCTTACGGACTCGTTCAAAAGCCTTCTCATTTATGTATTCATAAATAAAGGTACTCTCTTAAAAATTCTTTAATTTTCATTTAACACTGAGGCCTCGATAGTTGCTGAACTATCGTAATGAAGTGGACTGTTTTGTTGTTTCTTTGCTTTCATTTCCTGCTTTCTCATGGTTGACAGTATGTAAGTTAAGATCATGGAGCATTTATGGCTTCATTTCTTACTTGGAATGATGCCAGTGGCCTAACACGAATTCAGTCATTTTCTCTGTGGTCCAATTTGAATTCTCATTTGCATGAGCGTCTTTTCACTTCTGAGAAATGAAATTCCCAACATTCTAGGGAAGTAAAATCACAAGATTGTATCTTTTCCTTGTGGTTTACTTGGATATTTCCCACCGTTTAATATATATATGCTTGCAAACCAAACGAATTCTTAATTTAAAGAATTACAGTCTTGCTACCTAATTAATCCTAACATACAAATCCGAAAGGTGAAAACCAACACTTAATTTTTAAAAGTAACACTGTATAGTATAACTGAATACTCTGCTCAATTGCTACTGCTCAATTAATACTTAGCAGTGGATATTTTAAGCAGGATTCTCTTAGGGCTCAACAATTTGGCTTTTTAACATAACAAGTTTAGGCAGTTTTTTAACAATTTGTTTTTTTAATGGGTTTAGACAGGTTTAGGAAAGTTTAAAATCTTAAGTTTACACATGACACTAATTTCCTAGAGGCTAATCCCAGATATGTAGAGGCACTTAAGTTACTTTTGTAGGTTTTGAACATAAGTTAGCTCTTAAAATTGATCATTTTGAAATAAAGTTATACCACTTTACTGATAAGGAAAGCAATAGCCTAGCTTCATTTCTTAATTATAGATTAGCAAGGCCTTTAATTACTTATTTAGGTATCCATCTCCATTGGAGAAAATTAAGTAAACATGAATGGAAGATACTAATTAGGTTTGAAAACAATTAGAATTATGGAAATGTTATGTGGTAGAGTAACATTAATTAATTCAGTTCTAACACCTATCCATCTGTATTTGTAATCTATGTTTAAGACACCAAGTAATATAAAAAGAAATATGGATAAAATTCTTAAAACGTTTTTATGGTTTAGAGGTACAAAAGTGTCAAAAGCCACATACTATTTGGTTTCATGGAATATAGTTTGTCAATCCAAGGAGCAAGGGTTCTTAGGGAGAAAGAACATTGCTACAATGAATATTTCTTTGCTTGCATGATGGTTATGGAGACTAAATAATCCTGAAGCGGAAGGACTTTGGAAAGATATAATTCAATTTAGATATAGTAGGAGAAATTCATGTGTAGGTTGTTCAACATTCTGCAAAGTTATCTTTAAATTAAAAGACTGTTTTAATATAGGAATTTCTAAATCAATAGGTAATGGTCAGGATGCTTTATTTTGGAAATATAGATGAAAATGAGATGTTACATTTCGGGTCTTGTATAAGCCATTGTAAGTAAGGTACTGAGTAATCCTACTAGAAATCTTAAATTCAAGAGATCAACCTGAGGTATGCTTAGAATGCATCTAGATGATTTGTTACTAGACATTTCTCAAGTTACACTTACCTCCTCACAGGATACTCTCATTTGGAGATGTCCATTTCATGGAGTATTTACAGTATATTAATTTTATTTAAAGCGAGAATTTGGAGGGATTTTTTTTATAAAAAATATGAAATTAATGCCTTCAAATTTCATAAATATTCATAAAAGATCTTTCATACGGATTTCGAACTTGTAATCTCCTACACAAAAGGGCATTGTCTTTTGACACTAGATCAATTGCTGATTTTTGAATTTAGAGGGATTAAAAATGATATATTATAATACTTGGCAAGCCCCTATACCACTTATATAAATATCTTTTTGTGGCTAATACAGAGAAATAGAATCCTAACAAAGGAGAACCTAATTAAAAAAGGCCGGAGAGGAGAGGGCAATGTGTATTTTGCTTAGAATTAGAAATAGACCACTTATTTGTTAATTATTCTTCTATTAAGCAAATATGATACTGGATTGCTACATATAATAATTTTATTTTCAATTATCAGACAATTAAGGATTCGTTTTTTTTTCTTGTCCAAAAGATTTGGGGGGGGGGGGGGGTATGCCCACTATTAAGGATTTGTGGTGTATATAATACAATATACCTTTAAGAATGATAACATAGTTGATATGATGAGGAAGCAGTAATTTGGATATTTTGGTTAGAACGAATTAAAATAACCTTTTTTTAATAAAGGAAATTTTAAATCTAGTAGAAGAATAGGATTAGCTATCATTTCTTTAGTGCACTTCTGGAGCTCAATAAAAGATTCACAATTTAATTTTAACTTGCATTTAGTCAATTTTTTTATAATAATTATTTAAATAATTCTAATTTTAATAATAAGAGTGATAAAATCGAAATCTTAAGAATATGAATGACAGCATGCCACTGTCAGTGGTGCTGTGTAAACGCGACAATCCCACTGACGTGTTTGTGCAAAGACCTCGCTCGGAGTGTACTAGATGGTGGTTTGAATTTAGGACTAGCTTTGCTTAGTTATCCTTCGGTACCGGACTGTGATACCGATATTTGTACCTTTGACCCTTTGAAGGGGTGTTGACAACTGCAAAAGAAGAAAAGTATATTGCCTGAAACTTTGCTACTGCCGGTCTGAATCATCCGTTAACATGGCATAATTAAGCGTAAGCGGGTACTGTGACCGTTGAATGATACAACAACAAACTCACAATCATGAACCAACCTAGCGGCTTTAACTTTTCTTTTTCTTTTTGCTATGAAAACACAATTTTAATGAAAGCACATTTGATTAGTTTAACCATACCGTACATTTTAATGAGAAACGATCCAGCAATTAACCAGTACCTCATACCAACCAACATAACAAACAATTTTATTCATCATCAAGTTTTTCTAATGTTGCATCCACAATTTCCCATATGATTTCGAGTCCAAGGCTAAGCAACAACAAAATCCATCTCTCTAAGCCCCTCTAGTAAAGATCACTTTCTTTGTGAGTATGAATCACACAATCTCCCTTAGGATACGAGACACAAGTGAGCAAGTAACCCTTCTCCACCTGTGTTTCGTCAAGGAACGACCCATCTGACTGGTCAACCTCACCCGACACAAGCTGGCCCGCACACGTGCTACATGCACCAGCACGGCATGAGTATGGAAGCTCAATGCCAGCTGCCTCCGCTGAGTCCAGGATGTATGCATCATCAGGCGCATCGAATTCATGCCCCTTGCCGTCTGGACCAACGAGTTTGACCTTGTAGGTGGCTTGCGGCACAAAGGTCGATTTGGTCATTTTGATAGTGGCCATTTTGGGTTTTGTTACGCCAAAGGAGATTAGGCAGGGAGATGAGTTGGCTTTGCTGGTGTTTGTGAAAAATCCATTGCATGGTGATGGTACAGTGGTAAGGCTAGTACCAAGAGCAACTGAAGACATCTTGTCAAACCTAGACTTAGAAAAAGAAGGGTACAATTACCAAAATTAATCATAAGCTAACCTTTTAATCATGGAAAAGCTCAAAATTCACAAACAGAAAAGTTACTTCATAATTAATAGTAGATATCTGCCATCAAATTTTCACCAACAAACAAAAAGTTAAGGATTTTTGTTTAATTGAAAACTTGGCACTATCATCAATTTGTGGAGCGTTATGAGAAGGGCATGCATGCCGCACGCGGTTCCTTTTACCCTTCACTCGAAGCTCCAGTGGTAGTACTAGAGAATAAATCCAACAATAATTTATCTATAATTGAAGAAAATTTTGGTAAAATTAGTATTATTGTTTTTTCTCTAGTCATATGAGGGGTTTACGGCCAGATCGATGAGAAGATTGAATAAATATTCATCAAAGAGAAAATCTACGATTACAGACTACAAATCAGATTCGACCTAAACGACTATTATGCAAATTGCTAACACTTTAAATTTTCATGGTGAAAAAGAAAACGAAGTAAAAAGTCATCCGAAAAACCCTAATAATTGTTGTAAGGTTGAAACCGTAGAAAAGGACGAGACTAATTAGGTGAATTGGAGGAAAATTAAGACGAGAGATACGAAGAAGAAGTTTCATCTTTTAAAGAGAGAAGAGAACAAGTTTACCTTCTTTAGTTTTTACTGGGACGATAAAAAGCGAGATTGAAATATTGAATTGATGGGATGTAGGAGCTAAGGAGCGGAGATAGAAAAGTGAGAGAACTCGCGCAAAGGTGGCGGCGCTCTATGAATATAAAGCGATACAGGTTATTTAATGACAGCTAAAGATGATAATTGAACGGATCAGATCAGATCAGATCACATCAGATCACATCAGATGACATTTGGGTTAACACTAACAGTTTCAATCTATTGGCGTAACAGGAACTGGGGTTCCCATTGTTTTTTCCGACGAAAAAAAGAAAGAAAGAAAAAACTGTGGGAGGCTTGGAGCACTAAAAACAAATTTGTCAGACAACGCGAGGGAGAACTTAAAATAGACATCAGTTGTCGAGGTTGCATTTCAAAATTATCTTTTTATGAATAGCGCAAGAACACATTTCACTAAATTTTTTTATCATTTTTGTGAGTCAATATTTTCGTCAGAATAAATAAACTCATAGACTTAGACACCCTCAACCCTAGTAAGCAGGAGCTATGAAAATTATTTAATTACATACTCTAGTTGGTCCCCTAACGAGCACCCTAGAAGGCTGCAGGAAAACCTGTACTACTTTGGTACCAACTGGAGGAAGTAACATACCAAAAGAGCCCTCAACCAGTCCGGAAACTGAATGTCCTGTCCAGAAAGCATATAAGTGTAAAATAGAAAACGAGAAGAGAAGTAGCAGAATGAGATACTGTGGTACGAAAAATAAAACTATTTCGAGTGGTCCAGATGACCCACAAGAAAGTCGCCAGTGATCTGCCCCAATGAAGTAAATCCAAGAGAGATAATTTAATGCATGTCTGCCAGAAATCATATAGAGAATTAGAAGGAAACAATCGCTCTTGTGGAAAGAGCTGAAATATTATTTGCCAGATGGAATGAACAAGAGGACAAGTGAAAAATAAATGATCAACAGATTCATTGTGAGAACAAAAGACACAAGAAGCCGACCCCTGTCATCCTCGGCGTAGAAGATTATCTCGTGATAATATACGATTGTGAAGAGCAAGCCACAAGAAAAGTTTAAATTTAAGTGGTATTCGTAACGACCAAACTTATCGAATTACCGGTGTATGCACTCCACCATAATTAAGAAATTTGTACATAGAATGAACAGTAAAGAGGCCAGATTTATCCAAATGCCAAAAAATTGAATCAGAATCAGAAGAAAGATGTAAATTGAAAAGAATAAAGAGTAAGCGTGTTTTTTCAACACGCATAGCAGAACTAACGCCCCTAGTTAAGAATAGTTTGGTGTTACCAAAATTTCATACTTGAGATAGAGTAACTCTATCAGATTTGGCCTTGCTAAAAACTAAAGGAAATTGTAAAGCAAGTGAACAGTTATTAAACCAATTATCATGCCAAAAATTAATAGACTCTCCATTACCTACCAAGCGAGTAGAGCCAATAGCGACAAAATATAAAACTGAACAAACATCCCGCCAAAAGGGAGAACAAGCAGAGGTAGAAAAATTCTTATATTTAATGGAAACGAGTTCCTTCCAATAACCTTGTGAGTCTTTGTAAAGAAATTTTCAACCCCATTTACATAAAAAATCATAGTTCATCTGTGCCAAATTAATAATACCCCAGCCACCAAATTCCTTAGCACGACATACGATGGCCCAGCACACTAAATAATACTTTCTAGTAGTGGAGGAGTTCACCCCCGCCCATAAGAATCGTTTCCTAATTTGGTCAATTCGAGAAAGCACCCATGCAGGGATCTTAAACAAAGAGATATAATATAAAGGAATAGAGGAAAGTACAGAATTAAGTAAAACTAATCTACCACCGAGAGATAAATGTTTATCTTTCCACTGAGATAGTTTCTTATGGATTTTATCAATTAAAAGCTGCCAGTCACTTTTAGATGACTTTTTCCAATGTAAATTAACACCTAAATATTTAATAGGAAGTTTCCCTAAAGAACAGTTTAAGAGACTAGTAAGATATTGACCCTGAGCAGGATCTAAATTTAGAGGCACCAATTCTGATTTAGAAAGATTAATCTTAAGGCCAGATATATTTTCAAATATTAAAAGCGCCCACTTAAGTCTTTCCACTATATGAGGATCAGCCTTAAGAAACAATAAAGTATCATCAGTATATTGTAAATGCATAATTTTGCATTGACTAGACAGAACTGGACCTAAGCCCTCAAAGTGTCCCTTACTAATACCAAGAGACAAAATTTTATGTAACTCTTCTACAGCCAGTAAGAAGACATTAGGAGAAATAGGATCTCCTTGCCTAACACCCTTACGACATTCAAAATAGGCAACTTCGATCCATTAATCGAACAAAGACTATAACCCCCCCCCCCCCATAAGAGCTTTTGCATCCGGGACACCTATAACGGATGAAAGCCCATATCTTGAAAAATTTTTAGTATATATGACCAATTAACATTGTCGAATGCTTTTTCAAAGTCCAATTTCAATAGAATACCTTGTTCTTTATGTAGCTTAACATAATGTAAGACCTCATGCTGTGCACTTGTAACTACAGCATCTAATATGTAACGACCTTTAAGAAAAACTAATTGATTAGGCCCAATTAAGTGATCCAGAATCGGATATAATCTATTAGTGAGAACTTTAGAAAAAAGCTTATAACTATAATGTAGTAAATTAATGGGTCTGAATTGTTTGATATTAGTAGGATCATTAATTTTAGGAATCAAACAAATTAAAGCACGATTTAAACGGGAAATATCAAAATTATTACAATGAAAATCATTAAACATAGAAACAATATCCTCTTTAATTAAATCCCAGTACGTTTGATAAAACAAAACAGAGAATCCATCCGGGCCAGGGGCCTTATTTGGATTCATTTGAAAAAGTGCTTTATGAATTTCCTCTGAAGAGAAAGGAACACAAAGCATCGCATTTTCCTCAGGGGAGACTTTCTCATGCTCAGACCAGAGAGCAGCATCCAGAAATGCAGAAGGAAAAATCTTTGTTCCCAGCATGGATTTATAATAAGAGAATATATGGGATTTAATTAAAGAAGTATCAGTGCAGGGAACATTATCAATATCTAATGAGGTAATTTTTTAACATCTCCTATTAGAAGAAGCTATTTTATGAAAAAAAAATTAGTGTTGGCATCACCTTCGCGAAGCCAGAGCATTCTGGCACGCTGTTGCCAATAAATTTCCTCAACTTGGTAAATACTAAAAAGATTATTCTTTATAGAAAATAAAGTAGAAATTTCCTCATCGGAAAGATCCCTACATTCCATAACAGATTCTAGAGAAGAGAGATCATGTAATAAAGTTTGCTTAGAGTTTCTAAATGGAAGCTCTAAAATTCGCATTCCAACCTCTAAGTTTGGACCACATCTTATCCATTTTAAATTTCCAATCCCTAGCTTTATCCATACCTAATGTAATATTATGCCACCAATTAGCTAACATTTCAGCAAACCCTTCTTGGGTTAACCAACATTTTTCAAAACGAAATATAATGGATTTAAATTTAGTAATGGGACCAAATTCTAAACAAATTGTTGAATGATTAGAGCAAGCTCTTGGAAAACTACAAGAAAAAGCAGTAGGATATAAGGAAGACCATGCAGAATTAACAAAATATCTATCAAGGCATGCCATCTGAGAGCTTATACCCCCTCTGGCCCAAGTAAATTGCCTATCATGGCATTTAAAATCTTGTAAAGCAAAGGCATCAATCCAACAATTGAATGCCTGACGTGGTAGGGACTGCCACCAGAAGTTGCTTGTCTTCTAGACTAGACTTAAGTTCATCGAGATGGTTGAGTCTGGACCTAGGAGGGACACTAAGAATAGTGGAAGGATGGGCCTTCGGACACGCCACTACTAGAGCATCGCTGGTAGAGGCCACAATTATTGGCGAGGAAGGACCATCACTGGCAGAGGCCACAACAGAAGGGATAGTAGAGGGACACAACCCATCCGAAAGAATAGGAACCGTCAGAGATGGAACAGAAACATTCAGAGGAGAGGAGGTTAACATATGAGAAAAAGTCGGCTGTGCCAAGGATCCTTTCATGATATTAAGTTGAGCTTTAAGTGCCGTATTTTCCGCGGACAAAACAACAACCTTGGCATTAGAACCAGATGAAGAAGGTTTGGCCTTGTATTTAGGTTTGATCCATTTATTCTGTCGTTTAGCCAGCTGTGGTGGACGTGATAAGGGAGGTGGCTGGGGCACAGGGAAGGTAGGGGGTCGAAGGGCTGACAAAGGAAGGGGATATGGTGGAGCAAGATGTGGAGAGGGGAAGCCGAGAGGAGGGAACTGGAAAGGCACAGAGAACAGTCTAGTAGTAGGGTTATGAGGAAGTGTCCGTTGAGTAGGAGCTGGTGGACCAAGAATGCTGGGCATGGGCTGTGCAGAGACCGGCTGAATCGTGTCAGTACCTGAACTATCAGTGCCTACACCCGGAGGAAGCACCGTACCCTCTACCTCAAAGCGAAGTTGAATATGGCGCACAAGACCAGAAGATTTGAGCAATTCAAACCAAATAAAGGGTGGAATTAACTCACGCGACTCCACTTCCACAACACCACGGTCCCGGCGAAGGTCCGATCGAGCCAGCGACAGCGAGTCCAACTCGATAAGTCGACCAAATGGACGCACAACAACGGCCCATTGCTTTGCTTTAGGACCCCGCAAATCATAGTCCCAATTGAGTATCTTAATCCAAAAACGTTCAGGGGGGGATTGGCCGCGAAGACAAGAGAGATCAGTAGAAACTGTGAAGCGATGAGCCCCAAGAAAAGTGAAACCATGTGAAATAACCGCCGAGCGCCAAGAATATGGTCCCTAGACCAAGAACCAGTTGTCTCCTACTATATGTACCACCCACGGTCCCGGATGACAGAATTGAAGGTTGACGTGAAGCTCAGCCGGCGTCGTCGGAGTAGAGGCTTGGAGGAGAACATTATGATTGAACTCATGAGAGAAATCGATATCGGTCTCCTCTAAAGCAATACGATAAAGAATCGGCGATGAAAAAATTATTTAATTACATAGCTCTGTCTGAAGTAGGTAACTAGCTAGCTAAGACATATTTTCATAGTAACTAGTCAAAATTGACAACTAAAGAAACCAAGCTCTTTACCAGGCTGGCAAACTGTGCTAATTATACAAATCTCAAGGAATACAATATACATAAAAAAAATCATTTCAGAAGCTACATTATTATTAATGAATGGAAATGGAAATGCAAATTACCTCTGCCTCCGGTATTTGACATGTCTAAAGATGGAATGGCACTATTCTTTCAATTATCAGCAATTAATGCACCATTCTCTCCTATCTGAATGTTCTTTTGTGGAGGCTAAAAGTATGGGCAGAGGGTGGTGACAACAATGATTTGCATTGTGTGCAAACATTAAATGAAATATTATAGATTTCTTCCTATCATTACCCCTCACCTTAGCATGAAATATACCTAAAGGACCCTGCAAATTGTAGACACTTCGCTTTGTTGACCCATATGAAGGTGTTAATTTTCAGTGCACATTCTTCAGTCTGATCTGTTTCTTTCAACTTGAGTGGAGAGATAGAATGTTTGTTTGTATCCATAACCTCTCAATAAATAAGAAACAAAACCATAGTCTAATTTTCATTTGTTTATTCATTTTATAGTGAACCTATATCAAGTGTTTTGTTTTATTTTATTTTTCATGAAATATGCTAGAAATAGAATAATCTAGACCAGTAACAAAAGATTTAACTCATGCATTAGTTAATATGGAATGTAATTACAGGATATAAAAAGAGCACAAGATAGATAGATGGCAAGGCGTATACCAGTATTAAGCATCTAGAAGTCACCCAACCTGAGAAAAGTAAACAGGAACCTCTTATAAGCAGGAAGATAGGAAATCGAGAATAAATAAGCAGCTGTGTCATTGATTTCTAAGCTTGCGGGGGCAAACTATGGAACTAGTATATGAGGACGATTGCACAATTATTGTTAAACCACGAAATTTAATTAAGCAATAATGATAATTAAAATGAATTAATGAATAATTTAATTTGTGAGTTCTCATCCACACATTGTAATTGCTCGATTTTACAGATTTGCATCGATTCGGGCGTCATTTGGTGAGTAAGATCGAACGAGGGAAAGGGATATGGAAAGGACGGTATGATTTTTAACTCATGATTATATTTATTTTAACATATACTAACATGAATATCACCCATTATGTGGACCTCCGCTCTCCAACTCCAAAATATTTTCCATTTATTACATGACACTATGACAGCGTACATTAATAGATTTAATATTTGTTTCTTCTATTCAGTTCATATACAGCCGCAGCAAAATAAACTTTTGATGTACCAAAATAAATAAATAAATAGTTTACTAGATTGGATAAATATTCAAAATTAGTGAGCGTGCTATTTAAAATTAAGAGCGCTCGGATGCTGTTATAACTATTTAACCCTATATACGCGTAAAAGTTATATATTGCTTGACATAATTACTAAATATTATTATATATTATCAATCCTTTAAAAATATTTTACGGCTCTTAACTATAAGGTAATACTTTCAAGTTAAAAGATTTAAACGGGGTTATTTAATGATATTTAATGATTGTAACAGTATAAACGAACTTTTTTTACTTAACATTAAATTTTTTGATGAATTTAAAATGAAGTTTAAACAGTTAAAATGAAAATTTTTAAAGCTTAATATTTATTAAACAAAATACATATATTTTTGAATGAAACACATAATTATTAACTATAATTTGTATATCCAAAAATAATTATTACTCACGTGCAATGTAAAAAATAAATGACTGACATAACTATTAACAATAAATATATATATATATATATATATATATATATATATAGTAAAGATATCGTGAGTTTAAGCTCATGGAGATTTTCGTGAGTTTTAACAAAAAAAGTATATCAAATCATCTCAAAATTTTAATTTATCATCCTCATTAAATTTTTTATATGAAAAATCTTGTGGGATGCAAAAATTTAGAGTGTTTTGAGCTTTTTAAGTCACCATTTTTTATTTTTAAAAATGATGTTCAAATATTAAATATATTATTATTATTTTTAGAACTGATTTTCAAAAATTAAAAACCATAAGTTAAAAAGCTCAAAACACTCTAAATTTGTACACTCCACAAGATTTTCATATAAAGAATTTAATGAGGATGATAAATTAAAATTTTGAGATGATTTGATATACTTTTTGAGTTAAACTGATGGAAAGCCTCCGTGAAACTTAAGCTCACGATATCTTTACTCTCTCTCTATATATATTTTTAACTATAAAGTTAGCATATGTACTAAATTAAACTTGTAATCTATTAAATTAAACTTATATTTGTGTTAAATATAATTTATATTTATTAAAAAAATATTCAACTTTCGCAGTTAATAATTATATATATTATTTAATAAATATATAATATCATTAATAAATATATCATTCGTTCAGCTTTTACGTCATGTGGGTGAAAATTATAATTATTTTTAAAAGACAGATTACGGTTAATAATTATATATTCTGTTTAATAAATCTATAATCATCTTTAGTAATTGGATGTTCAATTTTTACCGTATATAAAATCTCAAATCTGGTACCTACTATTAGTTAACTACTAAACTCTGACTGCAGCATGAAGCTATTGAAGCGTTTGTGGACACGTCGACGCCCCATAGGTTGGGGTGTCAACGATCGCGCGTTTTATCGTTTTATCGTTTTACCATTTTATTTTGTGCGAAACGAACGGAACGGTCAAGAAATAGTGTTCCGTTTCAATAACGAAACAGTTGAACGCAACTCACAAGTATTTCGTTTTTAGAACGAAACGGTAACGAAAATAAGTTGTTTCGTGATCGTTGGTTTCGTTGTTTCGTCCCGAATTCTATGTGCATGCTTTTAATAAATTTCAGACGATGGAATATGAGAAAACCCTAGATCGTATATACTCTCTCGCCGCTCGGCGCCGCTCCTCTCATCTTTTTTCTTTCGCAGACCAAACCCTAAAGTGTTCTCTCTCTGTCGATTAAACCATCTCGATCGACGATCGCAACTTCAACCACTCACTCTCTCTCTCATAAATCTATCAGGGCTTAGAGATGACCCGTCAGGAGCCTATTGATCCATCATCGCCTTATCGTTTGGCCGTAAAACTCTGGCCAGATATGCGCATGTGCATCACTGCCTGTGAGGCTGTCAAAATCTCTAGTTGACGATTTTTAGGTCAGTTTCCACCTTGATAAAGGCAAGGGCTCAGAGATTGGTGACAGAACATATCATTAGGGTGAGAAACAAGTCCAATATCATTGATGGAGGCTTCGTCGCCACCAGGCAGCACCACGAGCTCTGGTATGTGCTTATATATTATGTTCTTGAAGGTAAAGAAAAAAGACCGAAAGAAAAAGACAGAGACAAAAAGAGAGAGAAAGAAAGAGATGTAAATTTTTATTTAAATCTGTTATTTATTCGATTTTGTATTTTTACTCATTCGACTGATTTTGTTTTTTTTGTTCTACGATTTTTACATGCAGGTATTTTACTATCAGCACTTACTGGTATTTTGCACAATATCTGAAATGACTGATATTTTGCTATCAGCACTTACTGGTATGTGCTTTTACTATTATGTGCAACTCTGTCTTGTGTTGTCTGTTATCTGTGGCACTTACTGGTATTGTTTTGTCTGCTGTCAGAGCTTATTGGCTTGTTGCCTTACTGGCTTGTTATCTTATCTTGTTGCCTTATAGTTGCATTTACTGGTATTTAGTTATTCTTTGCCTCCCTGGATTTTAAGCAATAATTTTCAATGATGTTAGAGACTTTAATCGGTTAAAATTGATATTTAGTCATTAGTTGAGATTGGTATTTATCCATTGATTGAGATTGGTAAATTGCTGAGAAATAAGCTTGAGATCTAGGTTGAGATCAAAGTATTTAAGATATTTTAGACATTTTGTTGTAATATGCAAATTTAAATTATGCATGTAAGCATGTTTTCAGTTGGTTGTTTGGACAATTTAATTGTTATATGCATTTTTCAATTTAGTTACTTAATTTTGAGCAATATTCAAGTTTGTACTATTTAAATTGATGAATCATTATATGTTGTATGATTTAAGAAATATCATTTTTTGTAAATTGTAATACTGTTAGTATGAATTTTAGCAATTCAGTTGGTTTCTTATCAATCGTAATATTTCAATTGAAATTCTGGATTGTTAAACGATAAAAAAAAGATTTTGATGAATTTTAAATAAAGTTTAAACAGTTAAAATGAATTTTTTTAAAGCTTAATATTTATTAAACAAAATACATATATTTTTTGAATGAAACACATAATTATTAACTATAATTTGTATATCCAAAAATAATTATTACTCACGTGCAATGTAAAAAATAAATGACTGACATAACTATTAACAATATATATATAGTAAAGATATCGTGAGCTTATATCAAATCATCTTGAAATTTTAATTTATCATTCTCATTAAATTCTTTATATGAAAACCTTATGAGATGCAAAAATTTGGAGTGTTTTGAGATTTTTAAGTAACCATTTTTTATTTTTAAAAATGATGTTCAAATATTAAATAATTTATTATTATTTTTAGAACTGATTTTCAAAAATTAAAAACCATAACTTAAAAATCTCAAAACACTCTAAATTTTTACACTCCATAAGATTTTCATATAAAGAATTTAATGAGGATGATAAATTAAAATTTTGAGATGATTTGATATACTTTTTGAGTTAAGCTGATGGAAAGCCTCCGTGAGGTTAAACTCACGGTATCTTTACTCTCTCTATATATATTTTAACTATAAAGTTAGCATATGTACTAAATTAAACTTGTAATCTATTAAATTAAACTTATATTTGTGTTAAATATAATTTGTATTTATTAAAAAAAATATTCAACTTTATCAGTTAATAATTATATATATTATTTAAATATATAATATCATTAATAAATATATCATTCGTTCAGCTTTTACGTCATGTGGGTGAAAATTATAATTATTTTAAAAGATAGATTACGGTTAATAATTATATATTGTGTTTAATAAATCTATAATCATCTTTAGTAATTGGATGTTCAATTTATACCGTATATAAAATCGCAAATCTGGTACCTACTATTAGTTAACTAAACTCTGACAGCAGCATGAAGCTATTGAAGCGTTTGTGGACACGTCGACGCCCCATAGGCCACATAAAATTTTAGACAAATCAAACCAAACGTGATTTCGAATTGTCTTCAGAATTCCTGAGAAATTGTAACTATACACGTAGGCGTTTTTTTCTTTTTCTTTCAAAATTTAGCTGCAATATATAGAAATTATGTATCAAAATTAAAAGTAAAATGTGAGACAAAATTTGTAATCTAATTTTTGATTTATTGGATCAATCACAGAAGATATATTAAAATTATGTATTAGAAGTTTCAAGCAGATAAATCAAAACGTATTCATATTTAATACAGGTACCATTGGATCATTTGTTCACGCTTCCTTCCTTCTTGTTCCCATTTCCTTTCGTTTCGTACCATCTACCGAATTTGACCTTTGATCCCATCCCCACTCATGAGTCATGACGGGTAACTGGTAAGAAAAGAAAAGCGAAGCGAACCCTACAATCCAAGAATCAGAAACGGAATTAACGTGCTTCCAGCGATCGAAGAGGAGAAAGCTTATTTCTAGGTTTCTATCCTCAAAATCAGATCAAGCCATTGGTTCCGTTCCATGGAGTCTATACAAACCAATCTTCTCTCTAATCAAGTCACTGACCTTTGCCGAGGCCATAGAATTACGACTTTGTGAGTATTTTCTCGACTACCAGTGCTTTACTATTGATTACCAGCAACAACAGATCTGTTACATACCAATTTTTGTTCTCTCTTTTTGTTTATTTTTCAGTCCAAGCCATAGATCAAACTTTTCTGCCTTCCCTGTTAGAGCTACTTCATCCAAACTGGTTTTGCACCGGAATGACTTCTCTGCCACTTACGGTCTGATTAATCGACCACAAAGAAGGCATGGTATTGCGACAAGTGCTATTTCATCTGCTGACCCATGCGCGATTGACAAATACGACCCTGATGAAGTACATTCTATTACCAAACAAGAAAGAGTCGGGGTTTTGTTATTGAATCTTGGTGGGCCTGAGACCCTTAATGATGTTCAGCCTTTCTTATACAACCTATTTGCAGATCCCGTATTTGATTTTCTTCTCATTTCCCTTATCTTTCCATAATGAACAAGCCTATGCTTATTTGGTGAAATTTCTAAACGGGAGTCAATTTTGGGGGAAAGCGAGATGTAGTGCACAAGTTTTTGATGGGTGGATATTGAATGACCTGTACCAAACAATTTTTTTTAGTGAGCTCTCTTTCTAATTAGGTAAAATTCTAACTGGGAGCAACTACGAGATAACGAGAGTGAGAGGGCTTTTTTTTTTGTTGGGGTGGGGAAGACTTTGATCATAGCAATATAATATATAAAGTTAATGTATGCAGCCATGTTGATCATCCAATCTGTAGATTATTAATACAGTAAGAGTTACTTGTTAAGGCGACCTTATGCATGGCACTTAGGCAGCTTTTGTGCATTGAATTTATATGTACAGGATATAATAAGGCTTCCAAGATTATTCAAATTTTGGGGGAAAGCGAGATGTAGTGCACAAGTTTTTGATGGGTGGATATTGAATGACCTGTACCAAACAATTTTTTTTAGTGAGCTCTCTTTCGAATTAGGTAAAATTCTAACTGGGAGCAACTACGAGATAACGAGAGTGAGAGGGCTTTTTTTTTTGTTGGGGTGGGGAAGACTTTGATCATAGCAATATAATATATAAAGTTAATGTATGCAGCCATGTTGATCATCCAATCTGTAGATTATTAATACAGTAAGAGTTACTTGTTAAGGCGACCTTATGCATGGCACTTAGGCAGCTTTTGTGCATTGAATTTATATGTACAGGATATAATAAGGCTTCCAAGATTATTCAAATTTCTTCAGAAACCGTTGGCACAGCTCATATCTGTACTAAGAGCTCCAAAGAGTAAAGAAGCTTATGCTTCTATTGGTGGTGGGTCCCCCTTGCTCAAAATCACAAATGAACAGGTATACAAAATTCCTTTCACATTTTTATCCCTCACTAAGAACATTCAGTTAATTTGCATCATAGAAGGGTTCATATTCTTGTTTTCTGACAATGTGATGGGAGGGCGGGTTGATTTGATGCTAAAAAATTATGTGAATTTTTGTGCATGTGTGTGTGTAAGGAATGATCATGTGAACCATGGTACCATACTATGAATGAGAAAATCTCTTCTGTGTTACCCTCTTTTCATCAGATAGGTCTGTGCTGCTTATACTACATTATGCCCATATAAATAATAGATCAGTGGTGGTGATTTGAAGAAATCAGGGGAGTTGGGATGCAGATTGTATGTGATAATCTAGGATGGAGGTGCTTCTGTAGTCCTTCTAAACTTCTTGGGGAAGTTTACCTATACAATCATGGTAAATTAGATCATATATATTTTCAGGCTGAAGCTCTGAAGGAAGCCCTCGAAGAAAATAAATTGCATGCAAAGATATATGTTGGAATGAGATACTGGCATCCTTTCACAGAGGAAGCAATTCATCAGGTTTCACAAACTATTTTGGCTTTCATTTCTTCTATTTATTATAGTATTATTATTGCTACAACATGGAGAATGTTTCTGTCCCCCTTTTCAGTTTTTTTAATTAAGTTGCAATAAACAAGATGATAACATATCCTAACATGTTGGCAGATTAAGAAGGATCGTATTTCAAAGCTTGTTGTACTTCCACTTTATCCCCAATTCTCCATTTCTACAAGTGGATCAAGCATCAGCGTCCTCAATAACATTTTCAGGTAATTTCTCTTAGTTTTTTGCATCAATTAGTTTTAATATTTGTAAAAAATTGTCTTGCTTGCTTGCTCATATTCCTTTATTATCTCCATATTATGTACTTCTGCAAATGATCTAAGTCCGTGGTGCAAAAGCACAATTCATTAATTTTGAACTTCAGAAAATTTACCAAAAGAAAAAAATGGTGAGATTTTTTCATGGATAAGTATCATTATATTTACAGGGAAGATGGATATTTTGAAGGGTTGCCCATTTCTGTTATTGAATCATGGTATCAGCGAGATGGTTATATTAAATCTATGGCTGACCTTATACAAAAGGAGTTGCTGAGCTTCCCAAATGCCAATGAGGTAATTAGTTCTAGTTTTTCTCTGTAACTCAGTCCAATTAGAAAATTGTTATGATCAGATATTAGTTCATTTCAGATGGTTAATTAGGCTTTGATTACTGACCTGTTATTCATTTAACTTAATTGCTCAAAAGTGTGATGGTTAATATTAGGCTTTGATTACTGACCTGTTATTCATTTAACTTGAATTGCTCAAAAGTGTGATGAACAGTTTTTTGGCGTATACATGCCAACATAAACTTCTAAATATATTAACCTCACTTTAACATTGATTTACCTAAATTACTCAATTTACCAATTAGTCTATTATTTAGATCTGATTTTCCTCTTTCTGTGTAAGAACCATCAACCCATGGATGTTGATACTTTGCAATCTAGTACTTTAGTACTGTGCATCAAGAGTCAAAAAATTGTTATTTAAACATTGTACCGAAAGGATTGAAACTTTGATGTCTCTGCTTCTTTTCTCTGTTACCCCTTGAACTATAGGTTATGATATTCTTCAGTGCACATGGTGTGCCGGTAAGCTATGTAGAAGAGGCTGGAGATCCATACAAAGATCAAATGGAAGATTGTATCTCTCTTATTATGCATGAACTGAAATCGAGAGGAGTTGAAAATAGCCACGTTCTAGCCTATCAGGTTAGACAATTATTGCCCCAATGATAGGCATTTTATTTGGAATTCCAGGTCAAATCAAGCTAAATTGGTGAAGTCATAATTAATGGTATTTTATAAAGTAAGGATTAAGAAATGCAAAAGTAATCCAGTGCGCAAGTGTGAGGTTTGCTTGGAATTTCTGATTTCTTTATAAACTGACAGAGTCGAGTAGGCCCAGTTCAATGGCTGAAGCCTTACACTGATGAACAAATAATGGAGCTGGGTCAAAAAGGTGTAAAAAGCCTCCTCGCTGTTCCCATAAGGTCCTGATTCTTTTGAGCTTCATCTCTTTCTTCATCACGTTATTTTTTCACAATGGTGCCATTAGCAAAATTGTATTTGTGATTGATTATTTTATCACGCTGTACAAAATTACGTTTGTGATTTATTGTTCCTGGGCACTTTCATTGATTACTTACATTAATCTTCATAAATAATTGCAGCTTTGTGAGTGAGCACATAGAAACCCTAGAAGAGATAGACATGGAGTACAAAGAACTAGCGCTTGAATCTGGCATAGAGAACTGGGGAAGAGTTCCAGCTCTGAACTGCACCAGTTCTTTCATCTCCGATTTAGCCAACCTTGTCATGGAAGCGCTTCCGACGGCCTCTGCGATTGCTCGTGCAAAGAATAATGATTGTACTGATAGCGGTGAAACGGATATCATGGAATATGTGGTTAAGATGCTATTTGGATCCGTCATTGCCTTTTTCTTTCTTCTTTTTCCTAGGCTCATCTCTTTATTCAAGAATCCGTTGTTTTGATACTATGTGAGATTTTTGCATGATAGAGAAATTCGCTTAGCAAAATAGGGAAAAAATATATATTTTTTTTGAAGTAAGATGCTTGCATATAAGATTTTTTTACTCAGCCTTCTCCATTCTTCACCCTAAATTAGATTTCTCCTTTTACTTTTTTTTTTTTTTTTGTTTTGTTTTGCCTTTTGTGATCTGAGAATTAAACTACATTGTAAGTTTGAACTTGAATTTACATGTCCTTATATTTGCTTTGCTGCAATTTTACTTGAAGTCATATTTATCCATCATATGCATGGATGAGGTAATCATGAATTACAAAGAGGTTAACTGGAAGATTTTACTCTCAGCGTGAATGCGTGTATGCGTGTATGCGTGTATGGTAGGCCTTCCTTCAACTGCATTACTCTGACCATGTACATAATTTATTAATTTGGATGTATTAGGCTTCAAAATTATTTAACAGAGAGTGCCTCAGAGCATGGTATAGTGATATTGATCGATTATGCCCTGTACATCGATGGTCACTCCTGTCCTGTCCTGCCCAACCCCTCACTTGTCAGATATATTTATTTATTTGTTTTCACCATCTAAGTGCTGCCGCTGCTGCATATATTTATTAGATTGGAAGTGGTCAGACGCTTGCAACCCTGTATTGTATAGTGTGGTATATTATTTTCAAGCTATTTTGTGACCCTATTTTTGTTGGTCAATTAAATCTGATACAAGCATTCTTTTGAAATGGGTAGAGAGATTGAATCAACGCCAAGTCGATCAATCTGCATTGATAAATTGAATCCCAGTGCGCTATGAATATGAAATGCACTACTGCCAGTTGCTCACGTTTCAATGCACAGTGTTACACAAAAATACTTTCAATGTTTAACTGTGTTATATTATATATTATATATTATATTATTAATATATGCCCATCAAAGCGTGTCGGTGTCACGTGCGGTACGGAGATGCTCTCGTGTACTAATTCGGCGTCTGCTTTATATTCCAATCACTGTTTCAGGATTTAGGTATGGAATGCAAAATCAAAAGACTTCACTTGGGCGCAGAAGGCTATCATCATCATCATCATCATCATCATCATCATCATGTCATGTGTTAGAAAATTGACCACTAATTAATTACTAATATTGAATTAAACCTCTTTGCTTACATGCATGTACACTGTGTACTTTTAGTGAGTCGTGGAAATGTAATTTTGTTTATAATATTCTTAAAGCAAAAAAAAAAAACTACTTAAGCTCACTAAGTTTCTTGTATGTATTTTATTGTCTTCAAAAATGTTACACCATGACGAGCAATCGAGCATGCATGTATGATGATAAATGTAGGGAGTAAGGTGGGGGTACTCGTAACATTTGTCAAGAGAACCTACGTTTCTCTGGAGATTCCAAACTTAGGGGGGAAGTATTTGGCTTTCAATTTGATAATTGAACTAAGTTTAGGTGTCACCAACGAATTCCCTGTTTCTGTTGCAATTTACTGAGGAGCCTCCTACCATTAGACGCTTAGTTTAGTTTCAACTTTCAACCAAAGAATAAAGGCTTAGTTTGGTCCTCATTCCACATTCCACCATTTTCCTCCGTTGAAGGAGAATCAAGATATGCATCCCAGTACTAACTAAAAGACTGGTTCTTATTTCTTATTGCCTCTTTTTCTTTGTTTTTTTTTTTATTATTATTATTATTATTAAAACAGATAGGCAATGCTGCAATATTGATTGATAAGCATTTTCTCCGACAAAATTTGCACATTGGTACTCCATCAAGCATAAAGGCGAATAACCTTCAAGCCCACTAAAATAAAATAATTAATTCAAGTCTTCAATCATAATTATCATTGGAATAACGTAATAATTTCCGGATTAAATCATAGGGCTGAAAATTAATCAACTTTTTGTTAATAAATGATAACAATTCAGAGCTTATGCATTCATCACATGGAAGATGTCGGAATATCTCTTGTCGCCTAGTTCATTGAAAAGAGCCACAGAGGAAGAAAATTCTAGAGATGAGATGACCAAGACCCCCACCTCCCAAATTGCAAGCAATGCATCCAAGTAACATGCTATATGTACTTCTCCTATAAAAGAGATGCTTAGCCCAACATGAAAGCTGACTTGAGAGCACTATCAAATTAATTTATTTTGTGCACCATGCATTTATAACATGTCTGCGATCATTTGTACACTACTACTACTACATTGTATCTGGAATGCAAATTAAATGCCACCCACCAAAAAAAACAAAACAAGAAGAAGAGCCCCCACTTAATTTCTTCCTCCTCCTTTTGTTTATTTGAACAGTACCAGGAATTAGTTCCTTAATTTACCACTAACTTCTCCTGAAAGAAGTTTGATGAACCAGCAACTAAAAAGCAGAGTATTACAAATTTCTATAACTTTTCAAAATAAGTTTCTTAATAAGCAAATATAACTCCACCTTATTTGAATGAAGAGTAGAGGGAGAGAAATGGAGAAAGGAAACAGTTTTCATGATTACATCATTCACTTTGTGTTATTCAAACAGAATGTCAGATACATTCTGACTTTACTCGGGATAAAATTCATTGATTAACACATCTACAAAAAAAAAAAATATTTTCGGTCGCTCCTTAATCGATATCAATTCTCTAAATCAAAATACGAAACGAAATATAATCACTCGCGCTGAGATATATACATTACTTGTTACATAACGTTGCATAAACAATGGACGGTGCGGGGAGAGAATTAGATGCACCTTGTAGAAAAGGGAGAATAAACCCTCAATTTGCTAGACAGATTCCATTGACTTAGATGGGTCCCCCAACTAATTTAATAGCCCAGAAACCATGGGCTATAATCCAGGAATTTTGCACATCAATCATGTCTCATTGAGCTAAAAAAATGTAGTCTATCGTGTAATGAGTTGGGAAGATGCACAATAGTAACGTCAATAATTCGATAATTATTCAGCCATTCGCGAATTGTTTGGTCCATATGCGAATTATTCGTGAGTAAAGAGAAAGTTTTTGAACATTATCTAAACCTTAATGGATGTAAAATAAAGTCACTTAAATTATCAAATAGTACAGCTGCTAGCATCAAGAGTCATAACACTCTCTCATCTTTAAAACTATAAAATGTGATTTTCTTTTGTCGAACAGTTATTCATTTTTTTTTTTTGTATTATTTCTTCATAGGAATTTATTTGACTGGATTTATAATCTCATAATTTTATATTTCTGATATTGTATAATTTTAATATAATATATCATTAAAAATGATTTTTTTTTTCAGAATCTTATACCTCAGCGAATCATTTGTCACTATGTGCACAATTGCAGAAGCAGTGCACACACATGACACAGCCGCAGTCAAGGTTTAAAAAGTTTGAGAAATGGGAATAAATTTCACTTAGGTCTTGTAGGAACCATCATAGAAGATCGCCATGGTTAATAAGATAATAAGACCCACTTTGGCACCTACGGGCGTTAATGATATCCTTTTATTTATTTACTCGATTCATACCGTATTCGATAAGATAGTATGGATAAATTATTTTTCCGTTAACTTATTTAATATGAGTAAGGGTAAGAATTTTGTTTCGTTAAGTAAATGGGTAAAAGTCATTTTGTACCCGTTTGTCCTATAAGGTAAATTATTAAGAAAATAACTTATATTATTTCCAATATAATTATCTCGTGTAATAATTTTTTTATTTTAGTAAATAAAAAAATAAAAAATTGGTAAGAACACCTCGAAGTTATGCGCTAATGGTTAGTAGTTTCAAACTCGGTCCAGGACATTAGCGCACAACTTCGGGATATTCTGACCAATTCCCTATTTTTTTTATTTTATTTATCAAAATAAAAAAAATTATATATTAGTTGCCCCGATTTTTATGAGTTAATTACTATGAATTATAATTATTATCTTTTTCAAGTATAACAATCTTATAAATTATAATATTTGAATAATATTTAGTAGAGTACTTCTTAAAATGATTGAATGAGACAATATTAGATTTTATTTTAGACAATATGTTATTTTATGAGTTAATTACTATGAATTATAATTATTATCTTTTTCAAGTTTAACAATCTTATAAATTATAATATTTGAATAATATTTAGTAGAATACTTCTTAAAATGATTGAATGAGACAATATTAGATTTTATTTTAGACAATATGTTATTTTTGTTTTTAATATATTTTATTTTCTACTTAAAAAGTTTGACAAGAGTTGCTTATTTCTTTAATTTATTTATTTTGAAATGACTCAAGTTAGAATTGATTACATAGTTATATTTTTATTTCATACTAGTAAAATAGAGATGTATTTGTATGAACGGAATGAGTTCATATATTTTTTTATAAATGATAATAAACTAAGTAATACATTAATATTATTCGTTAGCATTAGTTATTGTTTCGTTAACAATTTATTTTAACGGGTAAATGTAGGATATGAATAAGTCTAATTTTAATGGATAAAGATAAGGTATGTGATAAGAGTAATTTAAAATGAATATGATAATAAAAATATCTTCACCCGACCAGTACCGTACCCATTGACACCCCTATTGACACCAAACTAATAAAACTCATTTAAGCACCAAAATATATAAAGGCACTTGGTGTTATTAGCTCTTCTTCTCTTCACCTCTCTCTTTTCTTTTTTTTGAAATCTTTACAAAGACTGTAAAGTCCTGAATAATAATTAAATTCTAAACCATTGAATACAACAACTCTAGTATTTTTCACTAGCTAACTAAGCTACCATCCTATCTCCTCTCTCTCTCCAAAGAGTACAGAGTCCATCCATCTCATCCCTCTCTCCCCCAACCAAATTCATCCTAACCCTGTGCAGCGCTTGGCCTATAAATTCCCCATCCATTCCCTTCACAACTCCCTCCCCCTCCCCTTCTCTCTGTCTATTAATTAATATCAAAACCACACCTTTCAGTTTTATATATTCACCTTCTCTCCTCCACTCCATCTCGATTCTCCTCTCAAATCCCAATCAATCGATAAAGGAAACTAGCTAATTAACACTACCCATTAAAACTCTTCTGTACACCATGCAGTTTGATGTGTAATTTTGATAATTAAATATATAGATCAATATCCATATATATATGCCACTGCCACCAATGCAAACCAAGTACCTACTGGCCCTGATGCTTCTCTCAAGCACCCTCCTCCCCCGCGGGGTCCACCTCGTCCAGTCCTTCTCCGTCGTCTTCCTCTATTGGTTCTACGTCTTCTCAGCCTCCGCTTCCCACTGACATCCAGGCCCCTATAGTATACTAGCTACTACATATACAACAACTACTAATACCTATATTACAATCATAAACGATCATATATCTACATATATATTTGCTGATAGTAAGTATATATAAGCATATATACGTGGCGTCCCCCAGAGGTTCCAACTCTCCGACTGCTGGGACCTCGTCCGAGCTCAAATCCGAACAATCCTCAGAGCAGCAGATAGTCACTCCGATGATGGCGAATAATAACAGAAATAAGAAGAGACGGCAGACACTATTATCCTCTTCTTCTTCAGGCGGGTGTGACAACTCATCTGGAGTTTCCTCAGGGTCAGGGTCTGCTGCCAGGACAGCATCAGAGGATTCCTCGGAGCTGCAGGCCCTGATGGAGCAGAGGAGGAAGCGGCGCAAGGAGTCAAACCGTGAGTCGGCAAGGCGGTCCCGTATGCGCAAGCAGATGCATCTGGATGGCATGGCAGCGCAAGTCACCAGCCTGCGTGCTGAGAATTACAAGATGCTGGTGATGCTCGAGCGAGCCACAGCCGGCTTCCTCACAGTCGAGTCTGAGAACTCTGTGCTCAGGACGCAGGCCATGGAGCTCGAGTCCAGGCTCAGGTATTTGACTGACATTAACAAGTGCATCCATATGAATACGAATGCCGATGCAGTCGGAGACATGATCAATTACTCAGGTATTTGGGGCATGGGTCCATGCCATCTCTGGATCTCTACCAGTGCATCTAGCATACAATATGTATCTAGACTTGATCGATTATTGCAGATCTCAATTACTCAATAAGCTGCTTAAGTTGATGGATGAGTTGTGTCAGGCCTCCTGCATGGATGGAAACATGGAAGGCCAATGTCAAGCATTTGGGGCAACTTCTTCTTTTTCATAAAAGCCATCATACGGTTTTGCAAAATGTGACTTTGGTGTACCCCATTGGTTTATTGTTGGGGCCATGTGGCAGGTACGTGGTTCTACTGTTCTAGTTTTGGGTCCGAAATTTTGGTTGGAGAATTACACAAAAGATATTTTGGTTTCTTTGGGTGGTTTTTTCTAAGCCCAGGGAGGTCAATGCAATTTGTGGAAAGGGTGCTTTATTAGAGAAGAAGAGCTGCAGTAATTAATAAAGAGGATGTTAATGTAGTTCATGTGTATGACTTGACCAGTTAACTGTATGCATGGTTATTAATGAAAATTATTAATATCATTGTCGTTCACCTTTTCTTTCTTTCTTTTTTTTTTCATTTAATTTGTGAAAATAGTTCTGTCTAAATTATACACCTGTTTTTCAATAATGTTAGGAAAGTTTTCATAAAGAGAAAAAAAAACATCTTAGGCGAGAAAGATGTGACAAAAATACTTAAATCAACATGAAGAAGGGACCCATAAATTGGGGGACCGGACTTCATTTAAGGCGTTGTAATTATTTTATATTTCCTAAAACTAAAGGGTGGTCATGTAAATTGCCTAAGAAGATTAGCACTAAACAAGGTAAATCTTGTTGTTTGGCACGGTGCTTTATTAGATAGAGGGGGGGGGGGGTGCAATAATTAATAAAGAGAATCTTAACGAAATTCATGTCATGTATGACTTGATTGTATGCATGGTTAATTAATGAAATTTTATTAATATTGTTGTTCTCCATCTTTTCTTTATTTTGCATTTATATTGCACACACACAAAAAGAGAAAAAAAAAAGTCTTTACGAGATTGAGACGTGCACGATTTAGGCGCGACAGTTAAAAGAAAAAAAATGTCGTGAAACTAGAAGAAAAATCTAAGAGGCCACATTAAGTTTTCTATAGTAAATGGACGTAAAAAAATTAGAAGAATAGAATATGACATGCAACTATACAATATTTGTTGAAAATTTGTGTATAGTATTTCTCTAAATATTTATGTTTTTGTAAGTATTTAAACCATACAAAATTAAAAATACTTTAATAGAAAATGCAGAACAATTAAAAAAAAAGGGAAGGGATCCCTTGACAATGACTTTTCAAATAAATATGAAAAAATCTTAAAAATAGAAAAAAAAACTTATAGATATTTTCTTCTACTTATAAATTGATGGTGATTTAAATTTCATATAATTTCATTATCGTTTGATAGTTCATCAAAGATCATTAAAATTTTATGTAATTTACAATAGTTCTAATTTAATAGTAATTGATGAATTATCAAACGATAATGAAATTACATGAAATTTGAATCATTATTAATATATAAGTAGAAGAATATATCTATAAGTTCTTTTTTATTTTTAAGATTTTTTATATTTATTTAAAGAGTCATTATTAAAATTATCAAGATAGGCATTGTCAAGTGATCCCTTCCCTTAGGAAAAAAATACAAATAGAAATAGGTGACAATGCAATATTGACTGGAAAGTAACAATTTTGGAGACAAATCTAGAATTAAATTTGACAAAAGAAGTTCAAATCATACAAAGACCACGGTGCTTAAAAGAAGTTGGCACAGAAACAAAAAAACAAAAAAATCGTCTGTTGCAAACAACTTCTAACGAGAAATTATAGTTAAAGCAGAGGACTGAGGAGAGAGAATAAGGAGTAAAAGAAACATTAATAACACTTTAATTTAAACAATTAGTTTGAGTGAGTGGGCAATCAGCATGAAGAAGACCAATATATTATATATTAGGGGGTTGTCACGTAAATTGCCGAAAGAAGATTGGCACACTAAACTAAACAGAAAAGAGCTGGGAACAATTCATTCCAAAGTCCAAACACAAATTTATGATTGGAAATGGACAAAACATGCCTATCACTATCAGAAGTTCAATAAATCGTTCAAGAGTCGTGACAAATTGTTGTCAGGTTTGTATTGAAATGAAGAAGAGACTTCCTTTCAATTATTACTTTTCTTAGATATGATAGCTTTCAACTTTTTCAAGCCCTCAATTTGAAAGCGTACTTCTTTCAAGATCTCCCAAATTTACCCCAGCAATCTGTCCATACACCTGTTTTTTGTTTATTGGTAATTGGTATATCGTTCCTTCTAGGTCTGTTAATGGTACTCTTTTGATCGTTTATCTGATCCGTATCTTATCCGATAAAATGATAAGATAGTTAAATATATATAAATATGACTATTTTATATATTAATAATTATATAGTTAAATTATATAAATATATATAGTAATAAGTATATAATTTTTATTATATTTTAAATATTAATTATTGTTACACTTTATTAGTATATTTATTTAAGAGTGGAGACCACTTGATAATTTTGATAATGGACTCTTAAATAAATAGATAAAAAATCTTAAAAATGAAAAACAAAATTTATACATCTGTTTTTCTACTTGTAGATTGGTGGTCATTCAAATTTCATACAATTTCATTATCGTTTGATACTCCATCAAAGACTATCAAAATTTTATATAATTTACAACGGTTCTAATTTAACGGTCTTTGATGAAGTATTAAACGATAATGAAATTACATGAAATTTGAATGACCACCAATCTATAGGTAGAAGAACATATCTATGATTTTTTTCCATTTTTAAATTTTTTGTCTATTTATTTAAGAGTTCATTATCAATTGTCAAAATAATCCATTGTCAAGTGATTCTCACCCTTTATTTAATGTTATTTATTTATCTAAATTATATATATTTTTTCCATTGAATTATTTTATTTTCACCCTTTATGTACCGTTACTCGTTCGTTACCTGAATTTTTTAATGGGTAAAGATAGAATACGAGTAAAAAAAATTAATAGATATAAATAAAATATGAATATGAATATAAAAATATCACCATCCGTATCCTACTCTACTCATTGACAACCCTAGTTCCTTCTTCATTCTTTGTTTTGGCTAGATCTACTAATCATCTTCAAAAGAAAGATTTTAGCATCGTTATTAATGAGCAATACTTCTGATTCTCTTTCTCAAACAAATAATACAAAATCAGCTTTGTCAATAAAGTGAATTGACAATTTTGTCCTAATACTTCTTATGTTTGCATTCCAGTTCAACCAAATTATCTACTCTTCAGTCAATTGAAACATATTTACCATCCAAAATAAAACCGAAAGACACATTTTCATGCATGTTAATTGATTAACAAAACAATTTGATATCATCAAGCAATAACTACCTACATATCTAGTTAATTATACATGTCATCATTAATTAGCATATTTTCTAAGGATAAAGTTAAATATTTTAGAGCGAGAATTAATATTTGTTCTAGTGACAAAAGCATTATGTGGGAAATCGTAAGTTCGAAATTCAGATAGTGTATTTTATGAAAATTTAGGTCATGTTCGATACACTGGTTTTGAGTTGACGAATGTTGACTAATTTTTTTTTATAACCAAGGTGTGTTTGATGCTCAATCAAGAAGCTTTACAAAATCATATTTTTGAATAAAGATCAAGCAAAAAGAAGAGAAATCAAGGACAAAATCAGGTTTTTTGAGAAAGTAGCTCAGAGTGGATTTTTTTATTTTTGTATTTATTTTTTGACTCGGTGGCTTCCTCTGTTTGGAATGCGACAAGCCCCAACAAAAATAAAATTATGTTTAACCTCAAAGATCGAACGGACCTTAAAGTTAAATAGTTTAAACTCTTATTTTTATCTTTAAAATATATTTTATGACTTATTCAATACAACTAAATTATATACCTAGGAGCCACTAAAACGTTTTAGAAATAAACAAAGTATTTTCATATACAGTTGTATGTATGTTGTTAATAAATATTTCATTACAAGAAAATGTAAGACTGGCCAGCATATCAACTTCGGTACAAGTTGTGGTACCGTATTTATAATTTCTTTTTTTTTTTTTTTTTTATTAGAAACAAAAGACGGCTTCTCCACTCGTTGCTCGTTTCTATCTCACCTCTTCCAAATTTGGGTACTTGATGGTGGCCACGGCCACTACATAATTCCCTCAAATCTATGGGCAAATTTTATTTTTATAAAATATAATGGAGAAGGTGGTGAAATTTTGATTTAAAAGGGCCGTAACATAGCTCATAGAACCACCTGAAAGGCCAGAAAATGACATCCAAAATTTTGTTGTTTTGTAGAAAATAACATCATCCCAATTTTAGTTTTGTAAACTCTCCCTGTTGGATGTGGCAAATTGTGCACTCAAGTCAAAATAAACAAGAGTATAAAATCCCCAAATTGGCATATTGTCCTCTTTCCCTTTCCTAAAAATATGCAAATGCTTGTATCAATCATTATTTATCCTTAATATATAGTGATTTCCCTGTTTAACAGGTAAAAACAGTAATTATGAGTTAAGAAACCTGAAACCTCTAAATATTAAATTACAATATCTTACTCCTGATTGCAAACAAATACCGAAATGACATGTCACTAAGTCAATTAAAGCTGATTAGTGGAAGATTGATGTAAATTCCCACAAAAATAATAATAATAATAATTGTGTAGTCGCTTCACATTTCACAGTGACACTGACACCAACATAAAAAAAATGCCTTTTCTTTTCATAAAAATATGGATCTTCTAGGAAGCATGTGTGTGAGTGTGAGGCAGTCATGTCTATAAGTCTAAGCTTCACAGTTCATGAACCAATATATGCGCCTCTAAAGTCTAAAGTGGTGAAGCTATTAAACCTCTCCTATATAGAAAGCATTCTAGGAGAAAAAGAAGAAAAGAAGCAGAGGAGATGAGATCGCCCAAAAGAAGAAGATTAGTTATAAATTCAGATAGATGTGGGAACTGTCCAGAACTCTTTGTTTAACAAGTATTATAAACTCAGATATAACGTACTTTGGAGCCGGTTCGGAGAAAAGATGCCTCTCTTTGTTTATTTTGTTCATTTGTTTCTTTGTTTCTTTCTTTGTTTCTTTCTTACTTTTTGTTTAGATCTGCTTACATAATAAGCAGGCGGCCTATGGCCTATGGGCATATGTCAAATAATAATAATAATAATAATAATAATAATTAGCAGGTAAAGGCGCAAATGGATGGCTTTGTGGGCTTGCGTGTTGCTGATGGAAGCATCCCACCTCCTCTGTTATCTTTATAATTTCATAGTATGTGGAAATAATATTTTCAGTCATTTTCCCATCTAAAAAATAATAATTATGAGGACAATGACGTAGAAATGTTTTCTTTTTTTTTTAAAAAAAAAAAAACAAAAAGTGAATAAATAAACTTCTCAAATGATCAAAGTATATTATCATTTAATCTATAATGCTAATTCCTAATTGCATATTTCTGTAATTAAATAAAATAACACGGTAGTGCCTTCCCATGCATGCACACCCCAACTAAAAAAGCCACACAAAAGGCAAAGGCAAATCGGATTTGATAATGGTAGGATTCTGCCCTCTTGCAACTTACCTTTCCTTAATATCTTTTTCTTCTTTTTTCCCATTTTTTTTTCTTGAAATGTAGCGTTTCAATTTCTCTGGTGGGCTCTTCAGTTTTCTTTCCCCATCCCTCTTTTATTTCTTCAACAAGTGTCACTGATTTGTCAGTGGCAAGCATACATGCAAAATTTATATGTTGAATCACACCCCGCTAATAAAAAATATTATGGCAATGCTATCTATGCAAGGCTTCACAGGAAAAAGCAACACAAAAATTAGGTTCATTTCGGCCCAATTTACTTTTCTAGTGTTAAAGCATGTGCGTCAGCAAAAAAAAAAAAAAAAAAAAAAAAAAAAAAGAGGCCTCCTCCATCCATGATATCTGATGAATCGTTAAACAATGTAAAATTATTTTTATTTTTTAAATTCGTCCTTATTTTTCGGCAGTGAAGTCAATCGATATTTTAATATACTTTTATTTCTATTCTTGTTAACGTCTTCTATAAATCAATTGCCATACCGTACGCCAATGTGTTAATTCCAGTCAAATTGTTCTACTGACATGGCATTTTATTTTAGATTGGTGCAAATGCGTTGAGTCGTTGTTTTTATAGAATTATATGGCAGGTATACAAGAGCAGCTCTGAGATGTATATGTTTATTAAGTTTAATTGAATTTTCCATTGGAACCATAATACTATGACATCTCTGCTTTAACTTTTTGCATAAAAAAGAAAGGTAAAGGACAAAAGAAAAGAAAAAAAAAACAGAAAGCAGAACTGTTAATGCACATGAACAGTGAGCAGCAAGGAGGAAAGCACATATCTGTCATACTGCTCAGACACATGACATAGCTAGTGCCTTCCACAAGTTAAAAAGAGAAACGTTATAACTTGAAAATCGAAATAAAATGGGATCCAAAAAACAAAAAACTGAAGAGTAAGTAATTAGATTTGGAAATATAAAATGAGTGATTAAGAGAGGGAGAGTCAAATTTTACGCCTCATTTACTTCATATAAAATGTTTTATCTCATCTCCCCTCCTCTCGCTCTCTCTCTCTATTGAATCTATTCAAATATTATAATTATGAATCAAGTAAAAATTTTATCCCATCATCTCATTTTTCCTTTCTCTCCCCTCCATTACCACCATCTGGAGCACAATATTAGAGAATTTTACATCAGCCGACTGGAGGAAAAAACTTACCCCTTGGAAATAATCACTGAAGGTGGCCGATTTAGAGGAAAATTCACAATGCTATTATTATTTTTTGAAGATTATTAGTGTCTTCCAAATAGTAACGCTTGATACCTTCAAATCATCTACAGATATCTGAATAAACAGTACAATTAAAGGGTGAGGGATTACTTGACAATGTGTTATTTTGACAACATTGACAATGAATTATTGAAATAAATATAAAAAAAATTAGAAATATAAAAAATTAGAAATATGTCCTTTACTTATAAATTGGTGATTTCAAATTTCATGTAATTTCATTATCATTTAATAGTCCATCAAAAACCACAAAAATTTTATACAATTTACAATAATTATAATTTAACGGTATTTGATAAACTATCAAACAATAATAAAATTACACAAATTTTGAAAAATTATCAATCTACAAATAAAAAAAAACATATCTATAAAAAAAAAATTGATATTTATTTAAGAGTTTATTGTCAAAATTATCAAAATAACCTAAATTATCAAAATAACCTATTGTTAAGAGATCCCCACCCACAGTTAAATATACATTTCTTTCTTTTAGGTTAACAAGTAAACATGCCGAGACACCTGAATCACATTTTTTTTTTTTGCTCTTTGCCTTTCTTAATTGCATGGTTTTCCATGGGAAGGGCGCGGCGATTATAGAACAGAAGAAAAATGAGATGAACTGTAATTAAACAGGGATCATCTTGATAGGGCATTATGGGCTTCCAATGGCTCATCACTCATTAGAGAATCGCACTCCATATTCCAACCCTTCAGAAACTTAAAAATTATAAAATGTTGCACTGTATAATCAAGTTCCCGAAAATTTCATGAAAGGCCCATTTTACAGTTCAAAAGCCCAAGAACAATCTGGACAATTTATCTCGCAACACCTGTTCATTTCAAAGGAATAATAAAAAAAAAAAAAATCTATCAAAAATCCAGCAGTCACAGAACAAAAGCACGAAAGGAAACGGGAAGGAAGTGAAGGGTAGCTACACCACACCTAGAATGACTAGTCTAAGGGGCAAAAGCCTCAAAATAATATCGAGAAAAGGTCCAGTATCAGGCAGTTTTGGGCTTGATTCTCTTTACTCTAGAATAGAGGAAAACCCCAGCAAGTGCTATCCCAGTACCTGTTGAAAATAAACAACCAAGAAACATTAGTAACCTAAGGAAGACATCAAATGGGTACCAGCCCTCCATTATGGAAATATAAAATGTTACAAGTTTAAAATGATAATATTAGGTGGATGCATGCACATGAAAGGCATTCCAGTGTGTAGGTGCAAAGATTTCATAAAAGGCAAACAAACAATGCAAATGTCAGGCTATTTTTTTTTTTTTTCTTCATAGTTAATGTCAAGCTAATTCTGATAAATATCAAACATCATAAACAGAAGCAAATCGAAAGAAAGGTGTAATGATTCACCAAGAGAGTTGATGGGAGAAACAGGAGTTCTGAAGAAGAGAACTGAGGTAACGATGACCACCACCCGCTTGACACAATTACCCACTGAATGCGTCACTGGTGATACCTTTGACAGTATCATATATGATACCTATTTTACATTTTCCAATTACAAAAACTGTTAGTCATTACCTTTTCCAAAACAGAACTCATCTATTTTAAAATTGTAACCTAATAAAAACAATGATATTAAAGCTACCATACATCATAATTTTATAAAACTTAATTCCATTGTTGAATCTTTTGATATGTTGATTTGCTGATTTTTACTTGGGTTTAGAATCCTGAGCTGCATTTTATAAAATAAGGACCATAAATTTGAACCAGTTCTTGTGATTTAAAGAAAAGGATAACAATAGGACAGGAAATCACCTGCTGGTATGCGTGAAAACAGAGAGCAGCAATGAGGGACCTAGTGTATATCTGTTTTACATTCAAACCCTGCAGAAAAGAACACAATGATGATGTTTTGCTTATGATTTCCAGAAAAAATAAAAAAATAAAGCATTCTATCAAAATAACAGAAACAATAGAGAAATGTAAAAACAACTAAAAATAAATACTTACAGCAGCCTCAAGAAAAGTTGGGGTTACTTTAACACCTTCAGCAAAGAAAGTTACCGGGGCCAATAGGAAAAATGACATTATTGTTATAATAGAAAAGAGGCTGATATTGTCCAGAGATTCCTGCAAAAGTTAAGAAAAAGTAACAAATTATTATTTGTTAGGCATGCTTTAGGGGCTTATAGTTATGAAGGTAGCTCAGTCAGATGTAGCTCTGTACTGCCCAAGTACAGACTTGCAGAAAGTAGTACTGTAGCACATACAGGACGACTAAACGGACCTTCAGTTGAATCTGGTTTCCATTTTTTTTTGTCTTTTACTTGTTAAATTGCTTATTATTTTGATTGACTGAATTAGTAGGCGGCATAATTATGCATGCACAGGCTACAAAACAACTTCTTCAGAGCAAAGTGGAAGAAACTGAATAATAAAGAATGATCATGGATACCTCTCTCTTAACCATGACCTTCTTGCTAAGCACATTACGGGATTGAAAAGTAACATTGGATGCCATGGCACTCCAAAATCCAGCCCTATTAATTGAAAATAGAAAAGTTACATACTGTCAACTTTGCTCTGAAGAACAAAAGAGAAAAATAGATAAAAGCAAATTGAAGTGATCCTAGGATTTATTTTGCCTTCACTATCACAGGGTTCAGTATGGACAAATTACCTGCCTTGAAATGGCAATGAATTGAGTGACCAAAGAAAGTTCCGTATTATACATGCCTAACTTAACTTTCCAGTGTCATTTAACATATTAACTAGTTTTGTGCCTTGTGAGCCATTATCATTGACTGTGGTTATACAACTGAAGAATATAAGATGAAACATTATTCAGCACACCAAATGAGTAATTGGAACAAAATATGATAGAACCTAACTGACTGAAATTACTTGTAGCAAAATGAGGACAACTAAGGTGTAGAGCTAATACAGCACTATATCTTATCATATTGTCTGCAATTGCATTTATTCAGTCAATAATACACAGTATTAATAATCCATTTCTTTCACGCACCAATTGAACGAAGCTTCTGTAAGAGATGCCAAAGCTACACCTCCAACAATTGGCATAAGTGATAGTACAACCCAGACTGTAGGAAACTGCAATTTCCCAATCGAAAATGAGAAAGCTAAGTAATAATTGATCACAAGGATAGAACAATGAAAAAATTATCTACAACAAAATTAGGCATTTTCAAATTAGTCTCACTAACCTCCCCAAGAAAGATAGCAGAGAGAAGAACAGAGAAGAAAGGTTCCATGGCTTTAATTGTATGCGTGAACGAAACTGCAACCTTGCCTAAACTCAGATTTGTGAAGAGATTTCCCATTGTATGCACCAAGGCCAATGGCAGAATAGCCACAAGCTGAAATTATAAGTTGAGAGTAACTTGAGGTTTAGTTCAACCTTTGCATTTAGTTTTGAGATTTGAAAAACAGGAGAAATTGAATTTTGTACCTGAGAAGTTGAAATCTTAGGTTTCTTAATGATACCAATGATCCACATGAGTAAAGCCAGCACCGAACCAACAGCAAATTGGACAGTTGTGATGGTAATTGGGTATGGAAACACCTTCAAAACCTGTACGAAGAATAAAAATGATATAAACAAGATAAAGTTTATGGAAAAAAAAGAGAGAGAAAGAGAGAATATTCAATTTGAGTATATCCCAGTAATGAAAGCCTAATGGACACCAAATGTAAAGTACCAGCATATGACACTAATTCCAACTAGATATGATCTATAAATCCGTAGTATTCCAATGGGAATAAAAGGTTTATATTACAGAAGCAATATAAATGATAGCAAGGAAAGATGATACGCACCTGTTTATTGTAAATATTGAAGTAGATATTGAACAGATACCATAAGGCGAAAAGAGATCCGAGCTGAAGTGTTTGCAAAAGACTTCCCCCGTCTTCTTTCGGCTCCGGATTGACATCTCCAGCGGCGCTCTCACTAGCCGCTCTGACAACGGTGCTGAATCCCAGTCGGGCGGCCTTGAACGAAAGAGGCGGTAAATGGATCGGTGGGGTGGCATTGAGAGAGAGAGAATTGAATTTGGTGAGAGTCAGAGATCGAGGACCAACTGAGGAGGGAGATCCCAGTGCATTGAGGTTTGAGGTTTTGACAAGAGGCAAAGAGCACGGTCGCACAGAGAGTGTAGCGCTCTGCATTGTAGGGTAGCTAAACAGTTCGTGTGAATTGCTTGTTGGTTTACTTGAGTTTATGGAGAGACGAGAGAAGAAATCGTGAGATTTGCCAGCGGCGGAGCGGAGGGTACGAGGAGACGGAGAACACACGACGCGACTGGGCTGGGCTGGGACTTGGGATTTGGGAGCCTGCGAATGGGGGGGTTGGTCTGTTGATAATACTTTACACCGGATCTACCAAGTATATTCTCTTGGACAAAAGGACGATTTTATTGATACACCTGTTTTACCCTCAAGCTGTGAGCGTAAGCTGGTTGGCACTGTTCAGTAATTGCGAATTATTTCTCACTGATTCCATATTCCCAGATAGGCATCTCTACTCATCTAAGAAGGAAGTAGGACTATGCCTTTTGTCAATTGGCTAAGCTTGTTTGATCCAGAACTAGAAATTATATCACAGAGAAACACAACCTACATGTTAACCTTGTAGTTATTTTCAATATAATCATAAATTTATTAGATGATAAAATAAAGATTTAATATTTTATGAAATTTTTATATAAATTATACATATAAATAAGATTATTATTATGTTAAAGTTGTTAATTTTATTACAGTAAATAGTTATTATAAATTCAATAATTCAATAATTAATTTGTATAAAAATTGAATTACTATCAATATATAAGTAAAAGAACGTATCTATAAAAAAAAATTGCTATTTTTCAAATTTTATTTGTATTTATTTGAAAATCTACTTTCAAGATTGACAAAAATAGTCATTGTCATGTGATGTCTCCTATTATATTTTTCTAATAAATAAAAAAAAGGTTACATGTAGAATAGAAAAGATGCGGACTGTTCATAAGGATAAATTATCTACAATGGCATTGTTACAATAATTTTCTAAGCTATTGGGTCCTCGCTATTTTTAAAAATACACATTCCTTTTATACATACGAAATGCAGTGACGTATTAATCGTCTGTGATATATTATGTGGATATCATCTGAGCTATTTTTTCCACTATAAAAAAACATAATGGAGAAAAATAAATTGCGAAAAAGACCTCCCTAAGAAATCGAATCCGTAACCCATAGATGAGCAGGATTTTCCTGCCATCAATGAAACGAGCTAATTATTATTTGACACATGGCTGGCTTCTTAATTAAGTTGATAACAATAAAACTGTTAAATTTATTGATGGTAATTATTATTTTCTCACACCATTATATTTTTTCAGCATTTTGTTATTAAAGTGTTACATGTTCATCAATTTTGGGAAGAGAATAATATATTTGTTGAAATAACGTACTTGTAATATTTTTTTTTTAGAAATGTAAATTATTATGACAACCAACTTAAGCAAGAAGTAAATGAAAATAAAAACGGATTATTGTGTTTATGTAAATGATAAATGGATTCATTGGTAAAAAAATTCTTCTATAATTTTTTTTCATTTCTTAATTGGACAAAAATATATAATTTATATCCTATACAATTTTCTATTTCTTATTTAAGTTTCATCATTAATCAATTAGATGAAATTATCTGCTCTTCATATTTAATAATATTTAATTGAATATCAAATGAGAAAGAAAATATATAAAGTTTTTGCATAACTTACAAGAATAATAAGTGATAAGTGTCTTCGGTATAGGTATAGTATACCGAACCCTTAATTACTAAGTTGAGCGGGTGTGTGTTGGGTGTGTGTTGGCGTGGGTTGTGATCCTTTTTTCAGTAGGCCTGAGTCTCTTATTTATAAGTCACTTTCGAGATCAGAAACAAATCTGTCGGGATCTAGATCCGACCAAACGGTTAGCTTATATAATTACGGTTCTGCTAAGCATCCGAGGTAGATTTTTAATTGGATCTGGACCGCGATGAGGCCAAATTGCGTTGTGCCATATGAATAAGATATGTTTATTTTTTACTTATCTTTTTGCATTATTTTAATGGATCTTAACTCTTTTTACAATGATACAATACAACAGAAAAAAATTATGTTGGGGCTGTTATTGGATGGAAAAAAATTAAAATGCTAAGAAAGAAACAATAATTAAATGAAATTTATACTTGACTTTATCCACCGACCCACCCAAAAAACCAATCATTGCATTAGGTACCAGTGCCGTCATTGCGTGAGTAGAATCCATCTGCGAAAAAACCTAGCGCACAGTCGAGGCTCAGAGAGAGAGAGAGAGAGAGAGAGAGAGAGAGAGAGGGAGAAATCAGAGGGCGAAAGCGAAAGGGATCTTCTTTTAGCGGCGATGACGCTTGGTAGCTCCGCTGGATCGGGAGTCGTCGGTGAGCGATCGGAATCTGTTTATTTCATTTCGATCAATAATTCGGGTTATAGAAATTAAAGTTTGCTACCAACGAGGGGGTTATAGATATGTCTTTCTTTTCTTGCAAACACTGGTTTGTTTCAGAATAAATTGGGGCTGTTGCCAAATTCCTTTTTGTTAAATCAAGTATTTCCAAATAACATTGTGGTTTTTAATCATTGATTTCCTATTGTATTCTGCAATAGAATTGTATGTAGTAATTTTTTTTGTAGCTGCTATTCTTTGTGCAAAGTAAGGTCAAATTCCACTTCTTTACTTCGCAGTAATTCTCAATCATACTGAATAATCAGAACAATTAATTCCAAGCAGGCACCTAAAATAAGAAACTGATATTTCTGTGCAGTTCCAAGGAACTTTAGGCTGTTGGAAGAGCTAGAGCGTGGAGAGAAGGGGGTAGGTGATGGCAGTGTCAGCTATGGCATGGATAATGCTGATGACATTTACATGAGGTCCTGGACTGGCACCATCATTGGGCCCCACAATGTCAGTTTCTTTGATTGCGTATACCCAATGGATAATTTCATTTTGTACCCAACATTTGCCACAAAAATAATATTTGCCTTCATTATTGGGTGTTTCCTTTCTTTTCTTTTCTAATATTTATTTAATTTTCTAACATGGTTCTACTGTTTGTAATCAATATATTCCTTTCCTTAATTTTTTGTAATGATACATTATTATGTAGGAGTTGATAGTTTGAAAGAATGAGACCTTATTATAATTTCTTGTATAGACTGTGCATGAGGGGAGGATATATCAGCTGAAGCTGTTCTGTGACAAGGATTATCCTGAGAAACCACCAACTGTCAGGTTCCACTCTCGTATCAACATGACATGTGTTAATCATGAGACTGGAGTGGTATGCACCTCTTGTTCCTTTTGTTTTGCCCTTCACCACAGTGTTTTAGCTAGGCTTCCGAGCTAAAATATTCAAATTTTTCTGTTTTTCTATTTTACCTTGAAAATTGGCTCTTAGAAACAGGCATTGATGAGCCAGTTACTCTCATGATATTGGTGGTGCCAACTTTGCATCATTTGAAGTCTATAATTACAGCATTTGCTGGTATTGTACCTGACAATGGAGTTAATTTGGCATTATCCAATTGACATACTGCTGATATTCCTAGTGCTCGTGTATTTACTTGTAATAATTTTCCAACTTCCATGATTTTGCTAGGGAAAATTACAGGGTGGACTTTAGAAACCTGATTAATGACTATTGCCATTATGTTTCTCAAGTAAAATTTCTTTCAGACAACAGTGATTTTTTTCAGATCTTTATGACATTAGATAATTTCCTTGAGCCAACAAAATTGCAGGTTGATCCAAAGAAATTTGGGTTATTAGCAAATTGGCAGAGAGAGTACACAATGGAGGATATTTTGACTCAGCTCAAGAAAGAGATGGCTGCCTCACATAACCGAAAGTCAGTGCAACCTCCGGAAGGGACTCACTTTTAATAAGTAATATAAAAAAAATTCTCTGGCTAGATCTGTTCTAAAGCTTTTTGTTGGACCCAGTTTTGAAAACTTGGTTTGTGCTGGGTCAAATCTCGTCTGGTTGTTTTCTGGCATGTTGAAAAGCAGTAGAGCAGATGGTACTGATATTTTCTTCTTGTGTTTTGGCTCGGTGATATGGGTGGTGATAGCGTTGTGTCCGTCTGTCTTGGAATTATGTGGCTGTATAATTAGAATAACTTGTGACTAGTGAATGCATGAATTGGTTGGATGCCTCTTTGCTTATTTTGATCTCTTTAGACTTTGAAGCTTAAGATGTGGGTTAAATCATATATAGTAAGTGTGTTGTCTGATCGTTGTTCCATAGTTTGAATTGTTATTGGTTATCAGAAACCTTATGCTGGAACGAAACTCGTATTAAGGTTTTGACAGACTTTTGAACCTCATATTAAGGATTCAGATGTTATTGGTTATCAGAATTTTTTCTTTTATTTTTTAGGAAAGAAAAAGAACCACAGCTCACACGGGGTCATTTTCCCCACGGCTATGTTGTGCAAATTTCACTGGAACAATTGTCAATTCCGTTATTGCACAAAGCAATGTAACAACTAACGAATGGTTCAGTCTGCCTATATGCTCCTGCAAAAGTATTAATACTCTTTTGAGCGTTCTTTCCGATTCTGTTCTCTCAGAAAACCTGTCCATGGTATATGATTGAAATTGTATGGGCCCGAGATTAATGTAGATCATTCCCAGTAACAATCCTAACAATCGCATTGATGACCTTCTCTAACAAAATATCTTCATTAACAAACTTAATTGTAACGCTTTCTCGCTAATGAAACTATATAAAAACTCTGGGTCCATTTAATTGCTGCATATTAAGATATCCTTGGATTTTTCTTGGAAACATCAATCAGTTGGTACCCTTGCATTTAGTATAATTAGCCTACAGCTGATAAAATCCGATCCAATCCGAAAAAATTGACCTATTCAATATCCGCACTATAATTTTCTATATCTATACTATATTATAATGAGCATATATATTGGTGACGTTCATTAATATTATCAGATTGAGATTGAAATTGACTGATTTTATAAAAGCAATGGTTTAGATTTCAATCAAATCTATTTTTATTCTCCATTTCATTTGCTATTTTTTACCAATAAATTGATAAGAGGTCTAAAAAAATTGTATACTAAATAAATTAAATATGAACTATTATTAAGTTTACTGTAAAAAGGAAACTACGCCTTGCTCAAAAAAGAAAATTTATCATATTTTGTGCATAATTTTTTTTACTAAATAATGAACTAATTTTATTTAAAAATTTAAGAGCCTTTAAAATTGATTTATATATATTTATATCTAAATAAAATATATCTTTTTTATAATAAAATTAATGTTAAATATAATTATTTTATAAAAAATTGTATATAAAATAATTAAATATCAACTATTATTGAATTTTAATATAACAAAAAGAAAAATACATATTGTACGATCTTATTTAGAAAAGAAAATTATTATATTTTGTACGACCTTATTCAGAAAATACATATTGTATGATCTTATTCAGAAAAAAATATTATTTTTTAATTTATTTAAAAATTTAAATATTAATTATAATAAAAATAATACTAGATATAAATATTTTTAAAGTTCAGAGAGCGCACAGATGGCGGGTTTCAAATTTCAAAACAACACGTCGATCATTCGTATAAGCGACAGTCTTATACATAGCAAGGGACAAGGGGCAATTCCATGGTGGAATTAATGAAATCTCGATGTCTTTTATTGGTAGTTTGAATCCAACAAAATCCGTGTACGTGGAACGTGTACGTGTTATCAATAATCAATCTCCCTCCGGTATTAGTATTACAACCGGCCTGACTGGTTGTTTGGCAGGGCCTTAATTTCGATGGGGCGGCCCACAGGCCTGTGCAGGTGTAACTCGATCGGACAGATCAGTTGACTTGTCAACCAAACCAGCCCAAGCCCATGCCCATGCCCATGCCCATCTCTCCCTTCCTCTCTCTCTTTCGATCAATCGATCGAGTGGGAAGAAAGAAAGAAAGAAAGAAAGAAAGAAAGAAAGAAAGAAAGAAAGAAAGAAGCGACTGGCGACTGTGTCTGTGTGCGCTCCACTTTCCCTCTATAATACAATACATACTGAGAAGAAGAAGAAGAAGAAAAAAAAGGAAGCTATGTCTGCATCGCGAGTGTCCGAGCCTCCATCTCCGGCGGGAGGCGCCTCCTTGCCGTCGCCCGCCGCGCCGGACGCCAACCGCCGCCGCGTGAGCTACTTCTACGAGCCGACGATCGGAGACTACTACTACGGCCAAGGCCATCCGATGAAACCCCACCGTATTAGAATGGCTCATTGCCTAGTCGTCCATTATCGCCTCCATCGTTTCATGGAGGTTCTTTTCTCTGTTGCTCTTCCTTTCTCTTTCCCATTCTCTCTAGCTTCTTTTCCCTACCAAAATAACAAAAAAATGGCAATCTCTCTGCTCACTGGTGCAAGCTTCATCCAGCTTCTTTTCCGATCTGTCTGTCTTTGTCTCCTTTTGCTTAGGTTCGCATTTGACGCTTGGTATTTGCCCCCGGAAGCATGCCATTTTACAAAATTTGTGCTTCAAAATGTGCTATGAGTCTCTGTTTCTTAGCAGACTGAGTGTCCTTAGTTCAAATTGCATATTCAGTTACTCACCCAGTCACCCTCTGATATAATACAATCTTAACTCAAATCTTTTCTAATTTTTCTACTTGCTCAATTCACAATACAGATAATTCGGCCGTATCCGGCTGCACCTGAAGACTTGTTGCGGTTTCACCATCCTGATTATGTGTCCTTCCTTGCCGACTGCCCTCCAAACACATCCATAGGTCCCACTGTTATTAACTCGAATGCTACGTCATCCTTCAAAAGGTTATTTTTAAAAAATTCCCACTCTATAATCAGACACCATTGTTTCGCAAACATGCAGAAGCTTTTTTTTTCTTTTCCTATACTGTCTGCACTTGTTTCTCTTTTCTCTTGAAAAGTAAACTTCAAATCGTCTATAACTTAATAATGTTCAAAATTTATCTCCAGGAAGATTGAGTTTGAGGTTTAAGTTCTGATAGGAAACTATGAAATGAGTTTCTTTTGTTGGGCATACATTTGAAAATAATGTACTGTTTTCTTATTCAAGAAGTAAATTTTTTTTTTAATTTTGTTTGGTACGGCAGGTTTAATGTAGGAGAAGACTGTCCAGTTTTTGAGGGTCTTTTTGACTTCTGTAAGGCGTCAGCTGGTGGGTCCATAGGAGCTGCTGTGAAGATAAATAGGGGTGATTCTGATATTGCTATAAATTGGGCTGGTGGGCTTCACCATGCCAAGAAATGTGAAGCATCAGGATTCTGTTATGTCAATGATATCGTGTTAGGCATCCTTGAACTTTTGAAATTCCATCGGGTATGTAATGTACTAATATGCCGTTTATATCTCGTTCCTTGTTTTTTTGTAAATTTGCAGAAAGATGGATCGGAGCCTGTGTTTTTTGGAACCAATCAGTATGATTGTGTATGCCCTGTACTTTTACGTGGAAGAGTGCATGAATGATAATTCATTCATTTAACAAATTTAATTGCAATAAAACTTGACTAGCTCTTAGTGTTTAACTGATGGTGATAACTTCTTGAATTTTACATAATGTTGAAGCGTGTTGCTAAAACTAATTTTGGTGTTAATTTGAAAACTTGTTTCTTTGGGAAACAAAATTGTTAGTATCCCCCTCTTTGAATCTTCATAGTACCATAAGATCGTGAACGGAGTACCTGTCCTCCATTCTACATAATATATTCCTACCAACTTAGTTCTAGAGTTGTGTTTATTATAGTCAGACATACTGTTTGGTATAATAGATTCTCTTTTTGTGCAGCGTGTATTGTATGTCGACATAGATGTACACCATGGAGATGGAGTAGAGGAGGCCTTTTTCACAACAAATCGGGTCATGACTGTGTCCTTTCACAAGTATGGTGATTTCTTCCCTGGTACCGGCCACATAAATGACATTGGTGCTGGCCAGGGCAAGTACTATGCCTTGAACGTGCCACTTAGTGATGGGATTGATGATGACAGTTTCAGGGGTTTGTTCAAGTCAATAATATCTAAGGTCATGGGGGTGTACCAGCCTGAGGTAGTGGTGTTGCAGTGTGGCGCTGACTCACTGGCTGGTGACAGATTGGGGTGCTTTAATTTGTCGGTCAGAGGCCATGCTGATTGTTTGAGGTATTTGAGGTCATTTAATGTGCCACTAATGGTGCTTGGAGGTGGTGGCTATACCATAAGGAATGTTGCGAGATGTTGGTGTTATGAGGTATCATTTTATCTCTAGTTATTTTGTTTAGTATTTGTTATGTACATTGTTCTTGTCCTTTAGGTTTCTCAGTACCTCTGTGAGTATTGCAGGGCATATATGTTGTTATGTGTCGGTATTGTACCAAGTGGAGGTGTGACTAGAATCAGATTACTTATTGCATTCTGGTATTTAAAGACGGAACAATTCTGATTCATGACTTGTTCTGGTTATTTTCCTATTGCAATGTCACTATTGGTAATAAGAGGTACAATTGATGCATAGATGTCGTACCACTACATGCATGTATCAGTACAACACTAGTATGTGTAGTTGTACGGATGGTATTTCTAATGTTTTATTGGGAAACACATCATGTGTTGTTGTGTGGTGATATTGTAGCAGGGATGTGAAAGAAACTTGTATACAAGTCATAGAGATAACTGTGCTCATTTATTTTTTTGGATGTGTTATGCAAATCAAACCGGAAACCACTTGTTTCCTAATATGGGACATAAGGTTTTATTTTGTACTAGATTGTTCCCACCATTAACATATATTACGAAGTGGATAGAAATCCATGTCATCAGATAGCGAGCTGACTTGATAATGTGGATTTTGACACTGAAATATTCCTTGCAGTGTCCATAAGCAATGCAGATGATATTGGCTCATCAATGTCCACATCAGCCATGCAAATGACATGCATGCGTATGAAGATGTTATGTATGCTGACATCATCATCATCAACACAATGTCATGTATTGATGATGTAGTTGTTGATGTTAGCATCCATGTCATCATTACAATAACAACAACAACAACAAAGCGTTTAATCCCAAATAAATTGGGGGTAGGATAGAAATGAAACTCAATCTAAAAACATAAGATCAAATATCTCAAATATCAATGATAATAACGATGATGATGAAATAATAATAAAAATAAATAAAAATGATAATGATAATGATAATAATAATAATGATAATGATGCTGATAATATGCTAATGATAATAGTAATGCTAATAATAATAATAATAAAATAGTATAATAAACCTACATTATAAAACATATTTATAAATCCTTAATTCTAAACTCTAAAATTCTAAAATCTAAGAACTGAAAAACTAAGAACTTGAAGTCTATAATTCTATTACTAAACTCTTAACTCCCAAATCATGGTTATGGTACAAGCATCCATGTCATCATTGTTAACTGAAAATAATATTTTCACCCATCATAATATGCAGATTGTATCTAAATAATTCTATGTGGATACTTATCTAGATTCTTGTTTATTTTTTCCTAATCATTGCTAATTTTAGAATCAATTGGTAATTGAAATCCTTTGTTTGGTTACTCTAATTTCTTGTATTATGGTTATTTTATTTTTTTTACATTTAGACGGCAGTTGCATTAGGAGTGGAGCCTGAAAATAGGTTGCCATATAATGAATACTATGAGTACTTTGGGCCTGATTATGCACTCCATATTGACCCTAAAAATGTTGAGAACCTCAACACACAGAAAGATCTCGAGAATATAAGGTACTTCATGTTTTAGCTTTCACTTATTTTGTCTAAAAAGTTCTTGTTTTTCTGTTGGGAGAAGGTATCTTTTTTATGTCATCGTCACAGGTGGACTGCATTTTCTCTCCTTGTTTTTGTTTAATTTTAATTGCTGATCCTTTAATTAACAGGAACATGATATTGGATAACCTGTCAAAAGTAGAGCATGCTCCGAGTGTACAATTTCATGCCAGGCCACCTGCAGCTGAAGCTCCAAAAGAGGTTTGCCTTCTCTATTGAAATTCATCAATTCTTTTTTGGTTCATTTTGGCTGTCAACGTGCTTTTCATCTAGAGGTGAATTTTCATATCACTAATTCATTTTTGAATTATATTGTGAGGTCCTCTGCAGATTTATCAATACTGATTCACAGTGAAGGATGTCAGTTCTCATGATTCTTTATGGTTACATTGTCACCCCAAAATTGTGTATTATAGAAATGATCTTTTAGGATGCTTTGTTTCTTCAAAATTACATTCATTCCGATGTTTCCTAGTATTAGGGTTCTGATTAAGTTGTTAGCTGTATGAGAGGTGAAAATACTGGTGACTTCAAGAATATATAAGATATTGTGCATAAAGAAGGGAAAGGATTCCATATGTTGTATTTTTTTCATCTTTGATATGACATATCATGTTAGTTTCTTCATATCACGGCTGTACTTGAGTAACCTCTTCACATTATAGGAAGAAGAATGCATGGATAAGAGGCCACCTCCACGGCTATGGAACGGTGATGACTTGTATGATTCTGATTCAGAAGAAAATAATCTGTAGAACACAATATTTTAGATAGTTTTTGCATGCAATTTAGATTGTTTGGATTCTTTTCATGAATGTTCGTACTGGTATTACTAAAAATGGAAAATTTATTTGATTTGTGTTGGTTAGAACTAATCCTATAAGCATCTCGGTGATATGATCTTGTCTTGGGAATCTTTATATCTTTTTTCTTGTAATTTTTTTTTCTGGAATTTTGGTGTAAATTAAAAAGGAAAGCGCTCGCACCGCGCTGGTGATAAATCTAGTTCTGATAACAACTGGATTATTTGCGTGGTTACCTGGTAAGGTGAGCAGTACAGCTCTAATACAGTAAGTACAATAATAATTGGATAAGACTGAAGACAAAACATGACTTAAAAATAAGCTCACCCTCACGTAAATACAGTAAGTACAATAATAATTGCCTACGGCTTGTAATAATAATGATGATGATGATGATAATAATAAAGACTTAAGCAATTAATAGTTCTATTTGTGAATTTAAAAAAATCCTCTGGGGTCAACTTGTCAGCGATTTGTAGCAACCTTCGTGTTAGATCATTTGCAACACAGAAAAATCTGGATCAGTTAAGAGTGCATGAGAATACCGTTCGTTTAATTTGAGGAGGAGAAAAAAAACCCTCTTATGATTCATGATTTTGACAAGCAAATTTTAATATATTATTTGCAGTTGCTCTTCAAAATAAAATATTTTTTTAAATGCAAATGGAAATCTAATAGACGATTAGGTCTCCGGAGGAAAATAATTAAGAGGCCATTTATTAGTTTTCAGTTGCAGATATTTTTTATTTAATAATTAAAAAAATCATATTTTTAATAATAGTTTTATTAAATTATAATTTTAATACTAAGAATGTCAAGGTGTTAGTGATAGTTAGGGGTGTCAATGGGTCATGTCGGGTGGGATTTGGGTCGGATCATTATTATTTTATTATTTTTGATCTGATCTGAATTAGATCTGATTACATTCAGGTCAAAAAATCTTGATCCATATCTGACCCGACCGGATAACGAGTTGACTCGACCCGACCGTATAAAATAATTAAATATTTATTAAATATTTTTATATTATTTTAAATAATTAAATATTAATTAATATATAATTAATCTTAATTAGTATATAATTAATATATATTTAAGACTTAATCAATACTAAATTATAAAATTATTTGGGTTGGGTTGGGTTGATCCGAACTTGACCCGATCCGATTTGGATCAAAAAAATTAAATTTATATCTGACTCATTTATTTTCAGATCATGTTGGATCGAATTGGATCAGATCAATATCCCTAGTAATAATGGCATTATGCAAAGATGTCATTGCAAATAATGTCTTTTTATTTAAAATTTCCAATTACTTGAAAAAAACACGTCTTTATAAGTGATGCACTTCCATTAGCAGATGAATATTAGTGATAGAAAAAAAAAAAAAAAAAGATGTCATGTCTTGTTTTTGACAAACGCATCAATTCCCACTGATGCAGAATAACGCGGATGTCACTGATGCAGTATAATTTTTAATATAATTTAAAGAAGTTTATTATTAAAATATATAATTTTTTAATTATTGAATAAAAGAAATATCTGTTTCAGTTAGGGCTGCAAGAAATATTCGAAGTTCGTAGTTCGTTCGTGTTCGATTCGAAAAAAGTTCGAAAAAAGTTCGTTCGATTCTAGTTCAAAATTAATTTCAAATCAAACTGATTCGATTCGAAATTATATCGAATCAAACTCAAACCATGGTGAGTTCGTTCGAAATGTGTTCGCGAACTATTTTTGTTTGAATTTGTATTAATTATTTGATTGTTTGAGACTTTGAGTAGTATGGATTTATATGAAATTTATTAATTTTTGTTGAATGAACTTTTAGTTTTGTATGAATTTGTATTAAATTGACATTTTTATATTTAATTATGTTATTTTGATATGAATTATGGAATTTGTTCACCTAATAATTCTATTTCGAACTATTAACGAATCGAACCGAACAGTTCGAACTTTTAACGAATCGAATTTCGAACTATGATTTGAGTTTGAAACTGTCTATCTATTTCGAATCAAACTAGTTCGAAATAGGTTACAAATCAAACTCGAACACACGTTAGTTCGTTCGTGTTCGATTCGTTTGCAGCCCTAGTTTCAGTTGTCATAGATTACGGCGAGCCAGAGGCCCAGACCCTTATCCTCTCAGTATTTTATATTTTTCTGTGTACACGCGTCAGCAGCCGGTCTCACGAGATATTTTTCTTCATTCTGTCTATTTTCCAAAATGGTTTTATCTTCTAAAGAAACAGCTAACAAGCACCAAATTACCCTCAATTTGTTCTTGTGTGAGCTTAGCTGAGAAGAAGTCCGAATTAACACTGAAGTCTGAAACCAATATCAGCTTGGGTGCAAAATTGGGCAACTCATATCAATATCATACTTGCACAAATAGACAAAGGCAGCACCACAAGGTTAATTTCGAATTTACCACATCATACCGAGAATGCCCTTTCCTCGGAAAATTTGCATAGACCGCCTCTAGTATTGTCTACATGCTCCATTTGTTGAGACTTGCCACTTGTATATTATCGCAATGGTAATATGACATGATTTGTGTTTTATTCGTCACTGTTCACATTTTTACTCTGATTCTATGGCTTTATGAATCGTATACTTTTTTAATTCATCCGTAATAATTTGAATGAATTTACTTCAGCAAATTTACAATTTTTTTGTGTGAGCAACGGACGTTATGCTATGGTGAGTTGTAAAGTACAAAATATCTTTTATATTTTATTTTATATTTCTCATTTTTAAATTCAAAATATCGATCCAATAGTTAAAAGTGATTTTCATATTAAAATATACTTGAAAATCAAACTTTATATTTTTAATTTTTTCTATTTTCTTTAAGGATAGAAAATTGTTACAATTGAAAATCAATAGCTTAATTAAGGGTGTAAATGAATCATATATGGATGGATAATGGTCTTATCGTATCCGCATTCATTATAATTTTTTAGATACAAATAGTTCGGATACAGATTGAATATTTGGTGAATATCCGAATACAAAGCACCATAGTCTAATTATATATATATATATATAGAGTGGAGATATCGTGAGCTTAAACTCATGGAGGCCTTCCGTGAGCTTAACTCAAAAAACATATCAAATCATTTTGAAATTTTAATTTATCATTCTCATTAAATTCTTTATATGAAAATCTCATGGGATGCAAAAATTTAGAGCATTTTGAGCTTTTTAAGTTGTGGTTTTTAATTTTTGAAAATCAGCTCTAAAAATAATAATAATATATTCAATACTTGAACATCATTTTAAAAAATTAAAAACGGTGACTTAAAAAGTTCAAAACATTCCAAATTTTTGCATCCCACAAGATTTTTATATAAAGAATTTAATGAGAATGATAAATTAAAATTTCAAAATGATTTAATATGTTTTTTGAGTTAAGCTCACGGAAGGCCACCGTGAGCTTAAGCTCACGGTATCTCCACTATATATATATATATATATAGAGAGAGAGAGAGAGAGAGTCCGACTATGGTGTTTTGTAAAGCACAAAAGTGTTGTGTGCTTTGTGCTCTATTCTTAATTTTAAGTCAGAAATGACCGATATGAACCGTTCAATCTAATCTTCATATCAAAATCTATTAGTAAACCAAAATTTATATTTTTTAAATTTTTTTTTGTTATTTTTTCTGATGAGGAGAAAAATGACTTGATCTGAGAATTCTGGTTCATTCAAAAATGACGATTTTTCCCCTATCAAAAAAATAGCAAATGAATTCCAAAAAATATATAATTTGGTTTACTAATAAATTTAGATATTGAGATTAGATTGAGCGGTTTAGATCAATCATTTCTGACTTAAAATTAATAATAGAGCGCAAAGCACACAACGCTCTTGTGCTTTGCAAAACACCATAGCCTAATTCTCTCTCTCTATATATATATAAAATAGTAATTACTAGCTTTTATTTCTTCCGAAAAACGAAGCGTGATAGTGTATGTAAAACAAAATCCAATTAATAGTGATTGAAGTTGGAGTTGGAGGAAAGAAAAAAAATGTTATGACTGCAATGAAAATATGTGTACATAATACAAGATATAAACAACCAATTGAAACTCAAGTACAATTAATCTCCTATACCGCAACATTAACATTATCAAATTCAGAGTCATTGTCGTGAAGTTCAATCACAACTTGAGAGAATGCCTGATTACAACAACAACAATAACAAAGCCTTTAATCCCAAATAAATTGGGGTAGGCTAGAAATGAAACCCAATCGGAAAACATAAGATCAAAGATCTCAAATATCAGTGGTAAAAATGAATATGATGGAAGAAATAAAAAAATAAAAAAAATAAAAATAAAAAAATAAAAAAATAAAAAAAATAAAAAAAATAATATATAAATAAAGATGATAATGATAATGATAATATGCTAATAATAGCAATAATAATAATAATAATAATAATAATAATAGTACAATAAACCTCTATTATAAAATCTATTTCTAAATCCTAAAATCTTATTTTAAAACCTAATTCTAAATTCTAAATCCTAAAATCCTATCTAAACCTCTATTTCTGAAATCTATTTCTAAATTCTAAATCCTAAAATCCTAAAAAATCTAAGAATATGAAGTCTATAACTCTACTATTAGACTCTAACTCCTAAATCATGGTTCAAGTACATGAATCGCTATCTTCCACGCACTCCTATCCAAAGCAAGCTCTTTGGGTATATTTCATTCCTTCAAATCTCTTTTTATTGCTTCCTCCCATGTCAATCTCGGTCGACCTCTTCCTCTTCTTGTATTTTCAAGACGACTTAAAATACCGCCGCTAGCGTCGATGCTTCAGGAGGCCTTCGTTGGATATGACCAAACCATCGCAAACGATGTTGGACTAGCTTCTCTTGAATTTGTGTTACCCCAAGTTTGTCTCTAATATCATCATTTCTGATTCGATCTTTTCTTGTGTGGCCACATATCCAGTGCAACATCCGCATTTCAGCTACACTCATCTTCTGGATGTGTTGTACTTTTGTAGCCCAACATTTTGCGCCATACAACATCGCGGGTCTAATCACCGTCTTGTAGAACTTACCTTTTAGTTTGTTTGGGACCTTCTTGTCACAAAGAACACCAGATGCTTGTCTTCATTTTACCTATCCAGCTCTTATTCTATGACTAACATCTTCATCGATCTTTTCTTCACTCTGTAACATCGATCCTAAATACCGAAATGTGTCATTCATGGGTACTACTCGTCCATCCAAACTAACATCTCCATCATCTAAGTTTTTCCCGCTGAACTGACACCTCATATATTCAGTTTTTATCCTACTAAGTCTAAAACCTTTCGATTCTAAAGTTTGTCTCCACAACTCTAGTTTCTAATTGACTCCAATTCTGCTCTCGTCAATCAGCACCACATCATCAGCAAAGAGCATACACCAAGGAATATCTTCTTGTATGTCCTTTGTGATCTCATCCATCACTAAGGTGAAAATATATGGACTCAATAGTGACCCTTAATGTAATCCTATCTTAATAGGAAATGTATCGGACTCGCCGTCACATGCTCTGACACAAGTCACGGCATTTGTGTACATATCCTTAATAAGGGGAACGTATTTTGTTGGGACTAGTTTCCTTTTGAGCGCCCACCACATGATATTTCTCGGAATTTTATCATACGCTTTCTCTAAATCAATAAATATCATATGTAGGTCCTTCTTCTGTTCTCGATGTCTCTCCATAAGTTGTCTTATCAAGAAAATCGCCTCCATAGTGGACCTCCTAGGTATAAAATCAAACTGATTTTTAGAGACAATTGTCAGTTTTCTTAAACGGTGCTCGATCACTCTCTCCCAAAGCTTCATGGTATGACTTATGAGCTTAATTCCTCTGTAATTAGTACAACTTTGAATATCTCCTTTATTCTTGAAGATTGGTACTAATATACTTCTTCTCCACTTATCAGGCATCTTATTGGACCGAAAAATGGTATTAAATAGTTTAGTCAGCCACACTATTGCTATATCTCCAAGACATCTCCATACCTCAATCGGGATGTCATCCGGTCCTAACGCCTTACCTGTTTTCATCTTTTTTAAAGCTTCTTTCACCTCAGACTCTTGAATTCTCCGAACAAATCGCCTATTGGTGTCAATTGAGTCGTCCAACTCGATCGCGATTTTCTCACTCTCGTCATTGAATAACTTGTCGAAGTATGCTTTCCATCTGTTCTTAATCTCCTCATCTTTCACCAAAAGTCTATCAGCCTCATCCTTGATACATTTAACTTGGTGGAAGTCTCTTGTCTTCCTTTCTCGAAGTTTAACCATCTCGTAGACATCATTTTCGCCCTCTTTCGTATCTAATTTCCGATACAACTCCGTGTATGCCTGACCCCTTGCTTCGCTCACAGTTTTTTTTTTGCGTTTCTTCTAGCTTCTTTGTACTTCTGTATGTTTTCATCACTCTTGTTGTGATGTAAACGTTTGTAACATTTTTTCTTCTCATTGATAGCCTTTTGTACTTCATCATTCCATCACCAAGTGTCTTTGGGTTCACGTTTATTTCCTCTAGTTACTCCAAACACATCTATAGTCACCTTCCGAATATGAGTCGCCATCTTCTTCCACATATTATCCGCACCCTCACCTTCGTTCCACGATCCTTCTGCAATAACTCTATTCTTAAACACCTGAGAAACGTCCCCTTTGAGCTTCCACCACCTCGTTCTCATTATTTTCATACCTCTATCTCGCCGAACGCATACCTGAAAACAAAAATCAGCCACCAAAAGTTTGTGTTGTGTGACAACACACTCGCCATGTATAACCTTACAATCCATGCAGTTTGGTCTCTCCTCCCTTCTAGTCAGGACAAAATCGATCTGGCTCGAGTGTTGGCCACTGCTGAAAGTAATTAAATGCGATTTTTTCTTTCTAAAGAAGGTGTTCGCTACCATGAGGTCATAAGCTATAGCGAAGTTCAAGATAGTTTATGACCTCATAGTAGCGAACACCTTCTTTAGAAAGAAAAAATCACATTTAATTACTTGTCTAGAGAATGCCTGATTAATGTCACAAATTGAACTAATTGAGCTAAGGAAGAAGTATGATGGGAGGATTACCACGTGTCATGCTATAATTAAGGAAAATATAGTTTCAAGCACACAAGAAAAGATTATAATCTATTGAATCATGAAAACAAATACATGATATCCCGAATAATATAGTCTACTTCTGCTATGATTAGAAACTTACATATATTAGATGAGGAGGTTAGAACGAAATTAACGACTGTGAATTTTCCAAGTAAAATTTATCGCAAAAGAAAATCGATCATAGATACTATATTTTTCAGTGCTATATATTCATAACAGTATAAAAATTATAGTATCTATAAAAATTAAAAATTAAAAACTGATGGACCTGGCGTTTTGTGTCTGTGATTTTGTTGTTCTCAATGAGAGTAAAATTAATATAAGAAATTTCATATTTAAAAAGAATAATCTAAAGTACTAATTTTAGGGTGGTAAAAATATTAGACAAAGAATGTGTTGCAATTGAAAATAATATATGAAAATTCTTTTTTTAGAAAACTATTTGTATTTTTGGCGTTTTGTCAAATAAATCAACAAGTTGTTATCTATATTCTATACCAAGTGGCCAGAGTATAGTTTGTATTGCAGTCCACCACCTTACAAACATTTTTAAGCTCAGAGAAGAGAAGAAAGAGGGGTAAAATCGTACTTATACCCAGAGTACAGTCGACCTTTCATCCACCATTTTTAGATAAAGAAGAAACACCGCCCCTATGGCCCTATCATCTCTCTCTCTCTCTATATCTGGGATTGGAATTGGATCAAGTTCGGTTCCGCCTCTTCGCTGATCTCTTCTTTTTTTCTTCTCTTTCACTGGTGAGAAATAAATAATTTGCTCTTTACTCAGTCAGTTTGATTCTCAACTTCGATTCATATTATGCGCAATCAAACCTTATTTTAGCTCTACTTGTAACTCCTAATTACTTCGTTTTTGCATAGTAATTTCCTGATTTTAGAAGAACAATTTATATGTCGTGCGATCAATCGGCATCTGTATAATATATACTGTTTATCTTGTTTTGTTTGTTTAATCATTAATATTCGGACAAAGTTGCAGATAAATCTGACCACTCCAGGTTTTCTTTGTATATTTTTTGTATAATTATTTCATCTAGGGTTTAAGCTTACATACCATCTTATCTTATTCTAGTGTTTTTTCACCTTTGATATGGAAAATCTCAACTTTTGATTTGATATAACTTTGGTTATCCTCAATCCGCTTGTGATTTTGAAGATTAATTTTCTTTTTCAATAATAACCTTCAAATTATTGAAATAACATGAGTACTAATTCCTTGCTTAATTGGGAGGTAGAAAATGGCCACTCTTGAAGGACCTGCTCTATGCCGCCCGGTTGCACACCTGAAAAGCTTGAGATTGCCTACTGCAACCGTATTTGCAGGAAATCATTTTTCAAAGAGAGGAAGCAATTTCTGGGGTTTCACATGTAATTACAGAAGCATTGACTCAGTCTCATTTGGGAAATCAATTAGGAATAGCAAGGGGCTGTCTATTTGCTACAGCTTTAGTTCTTCTTCTGATGACAATGGAAGCATGGCTGGTAATTTCAGCGAAAGGGATGGAGACTATGTCGACTCTAGTGTCATGGAGGCCGGTAATTTCTGCTTTCCCTATTGCTTTATTTTGTTCGAGTCAAATCCAGACATGGCTCTTGAACTCTTTGTTGTCTCCCCTTTGCTCAATATTTGGATCACTTCTTGAAAAAGTATTATTCAATTGATGGAATATTTAGACTTTTTTTATTTGGCCCTTGACTTTTGTGTCCATTAATTTTCCCCCTGAACTACATTTCATTCAATTAGTTTTTTTAAAATGTGGCTTCTATTCAGTTTGTCACTCTAGTGAATTAATTCATGCAAACATAGTGTGTTAACTTATATTTTGTTGCAGTTTATTTTTCTATGTTGGGCCTACCATTTGAAATTTCATATAATAGGTTCCAGTTGCATAAAACCAAATAATCAGGGGCCTTGATTAGGAAAAGCGAGTTTATGTTTCATCCTGACATAATACGTTATAACTTTTGTGTTTTAACTTTGGATTTCCTGTGTTTGCTGTATCAGTGAGAGTGAGGAGGGGATCGGAAGGTGTTATAATAGAAATGCGGGATGGTAGAAATCTGAGGTGTGTATATAACAATCCCCAAGCGGGAAGCTTGCCTGATTATAAGCCTCACCCAGCTATTGTTTTGAAGATGGAAGATGGAAGCGATCTTCTCCTACCCATTATTGTTTGTTAGTATTCTTTCTATTGTTCTTTCCTAGATAAATCACATTTGTCATTTGCTTTTTGCAAAGTAAAATACAATTAGTTTGAAAATCAATGTTGGGTAACAATATTTTCATCATCCCATCAGTGCTTGCTTAAGAGCCGGGAATTAAAACACAATTATGGTATGCACCTAGAAGTCCTCAAAATATTATTTACATCATTTATAAAGTCAAACATTAAATGGTTGATGTTCTTTTTTAATTGTATATGTCAAATGGTCGATATTATCTTATAGAGAAGTTAATTTTAAAGTGGCCATATAATGAGGATTATAATTGGGTGATTGCCTTGAAAGGTTCTTTTATTCTCTTGTCAAGGTGGTGCATTGGGCATCAAATTTAAATTAAAAAATAGCTTTCTTGTTGTCCCTCTTTGTAATCTGAGAAAATTGTAGGCTGAAATTTGATTGAAAACTCTCAATCTTCTATGACTTTTCAGTGGAGCTGCCATCTGTTCTGCTTATGGCTGCTGTTCGAGATGTTAAACTTGTAAGACATGCCCTTAAACATGTCATGTTATTCTAATTTATTATTTATTTCAATTAGAAAAAAACGTTACAAAGTTGACTGATGCTCTTTTTTTGTAAAATATGAGATTTAAACTCAAAAAGTAATTGCTAATTTCTTATTCATCTACTGCGAATAACTATTTTATTCAAATGGTGGTAGCTGAACACATAAAATCCATTTTTTAAATAGTAGTTATCAAGTTTCAAAGAAAAATAAAGACTTCTGTTGATCATTATTGGTTGGTTTATTTTTTTAGGCTAGACCTACTATATATGAAGTTCTTAAAGTGATGACAGAGATTATGGGCTATGAAGTAAGTTTGAGTTGTTTTCAAATATATGTACTTCATGAATTTTTTCACATGCATGATATTGAATTTTTTAATTTATTTGTACTTAGGTTAAACGGGTTAGGGTCACAAAAAGTGTGGATGATGCGTATTATGCCGAAATTTACTTTGCCAAGGTATGAATCAGTTCTAGTAAAGTAATGCAAATTTTTTGGCCTTATATATTGACTGTTTATCAGTACTTGCAACAAGAAATGAATAAAAAGATTGCAGTACAAGAAAATCTAGATAGCAGAACTGCCAATCCAGTAAGAAGATTAAATATTGACCATGCCCCTAATCTGTGGTCCAAAGTATGACTCGCACAGCTAAACCTCATATGCCTAATCTGTAGTAAAAGAAAAATGACCAGCACAGCTAAATCTTACATAGAATTTTGCTTGTTGATTATCTCATTTCTGTAAACCTTTAATAATTTTGTAAATCCTGAATGATGGTCTCTATGATTCAGAGGGACCTTTATCATGGTGAATTTCTCTTTTACAAGGTTATCTGTGAGCTAAACCTCTTAATAGTTATTCATGCTAATTGAAACGTTTAAAAATTTTGGTTTAACTTTTTTGTTTAATTAGATTGGAGATGACAACGACATTAAGGTTATTGATTGCCGCCCTTCTGATGCGATAAATGTTGCTGTTCGTTGCAAGGTTTTAATCCTTTTGTTCTTGCATATATTTAATAGTTCAATGGAAGTATAATGTTGCATTTATCTGTTTTTTATGCAAGTAAAATAAATTTGAATTCCAGGTGCCCATACAAGTGAACAGGAACATTGTATACAGTGATGGTATGAGAGTGGTTGAGCAGGCCAAGTTAGCACCTGCTACTCATTCTGATGGAATACTATTTACTGAACTTGATAGGTACATTGTTGTTCATATGCCTTTGTAAGAACTTGATGGTGCATTCTCTCTCTGTCATTAATAATTCATTGTGGTTGATGAACACAGACCTGATGGCCAGCCTTGCCTTGAGACTAAGGAGTTTGTTTTGGTACGTAACATGCTTATTGCGGCTGTTGAAGAACGGTACAAGGATGCTGGTATGTTATTTGTGCTTATTTTTAGGGTTTAGTTAAATTCAAAAGTAAATCACACCAAAAATCAAAGCATATCATGCTGTATCTCTCACTGGTAATCTTTAGCTAACAACTCTGTTTATACAGCTTTGTGGAGGGACAGGCTCAACCAGCTTAGGGCTAAGAGAAAGAACTGGGCCTAAAGATGATGTGAATATAAGTGGATTGATATCTGGGTCCCATTACACCTGATGAATAGGTGGGAAGTTTATATATGCATCTATGTAAATATAGATAGTAAAATATGTGAATATATACATACATCAAAACATGTATCTACCAGTACCACCTGGCATCTGACGTGGTCTGCAGCAGCACTCTATATATCATGTAGGCATCTTTGTGGAACTAATTATAATGGATTATATTTTCTTGACGGCGTAATGTTCCTTCTCTCAGCTTTTGTATTTCATATTTTCATATGATCTTTCTATTTTGTATTCGATTTCGCCGGTGTATTATTTTATTAGCTATTGTAGAGATCTCTGATTGCGTTGTGGTTGGTGGGGTGTTGATGTATGACAGATTAAGTGTGAAGAGATGATGCCGACTGCTTAATTAACTAAGACGCCAAAGGCAATAATCAAATAAAATTAGAGTATTACAGTTGAAAGGATGAAAAGCTGGAGGATACCTACTGCCCAACTGAAAAGGTTTCTACTCGCAGGACACATTAATTACTCGAATCATCTGAAAGATTGCCTATTGTCAGTTTGTCACTGATTATCTTTATTATCAGTTTCATCTTCACCATCTGCACAGCTGCACTCTTCCCATTCGGCAGTTCTAATGAGTTGCTTCTAAATCCAGTGCTTGTTAGCTGAAAAACAAAATCAAATAAAATAAAGAGCATGCATGTAAGAGGAGGTAACTAGTGCTGATGATAATTTATCTTCACATACAGAATAACAGAAATATTACAGTGCACCTCAACTACCTTGTAGTTAGGGAAGGAAGATATGGAAGCACCCTCAACTCCTCGCAGTTATTATAAGTAATTTGCTGAGAGAGCACAACAGAGGTTCAGGGAGAGACGAGTTTATTACAACACACTAATCTTAGTGTGTGTAGTCAACAAAATTCTGTGTGTTGAACCCAAGTTCACTCAGCCAAATTGGGGATGTATTTCAGCTCTAGTGTTTGAAGCAACTGGAATCCCTTGGTTTCTGCATTGTGAGAGCAGAACTCATGTCCGATACGCTCGACATTGTATACATTTCCACTGAATAGAGAGGTACTTATGAGCCGGCACCAAACCGAGGGTAGAAAGAAGCATCACCACAACCAATTAGGTATCTACAACCTCAATAACCATTGATGTGCAGCTCTTCAAGCAAAATATTATTTCAGATACAAATGCAAATTTGAAATGTACTGACTGAAATAAAAGACCGTAAATTTCAAATGCAAACATTATTTCGCTTAAGAAATAGATCGATTTTAATAATATATTCATCGTTTGAAGTCTTCAAATTAAAAATAATGCCTCATGTGATTCTGTTGTATGACAGGATGCATAAAAAGCATGCACCGCATATTCATTAAAAGACTAATTTTAAAAAACAGTCATCTTAATTATTATTATTATTATTTTGACAAAAGCAGCCTAAAAACTGTCATCATAAATATTAGCCATATAAATTGTTGATATGACTTGACCATTTAATGTTATACGAATAGTTGATGGTACTTTATCTATAAATAAACTCTCTAAAAATTATATTTAATTTGCAAGCAACAAAATATTTTCAGAATAGATATGCATTTTTATTTTATTTTTCTTCCGCTTATATATATGCATATAGACATAGTACCAGCTATATACACGTTAAGAACCTATTTTTCATAACATTATCTAGTTGTAATATGAGCTTGATTAGATCTGGCCATTGAAAATCATATTTTAACATATTGTTTAGTAGTAATTAATGGATTGAAGCTGGACGTTGAAAATCATATATATTTGAAAATATTATCTTGTCGTAATATAACTAGATATATATATGAATTCTGGAGCATTCTTGTTTGATTCTCAGCTAAATACAGCGAATACTGATTCATATATTCTGATTTCTAACAGACTCTATTTCTGTTGGGCTCATTCACTATAAATTTTAACCATTTTGTCCATTCAGCACCTATATTAAGAAGTTATATCATGGACCATGAACTTTGTAAGAGAGAAGCTCTGTTCGATCATTGCCTCGCCCCAAGCTTGCTGTTTATCTTCTCCGGTCTTGCTCAAGTAACTCCAGATGCTGGAGCAAAAGTTACTCCAATTCCACTCCCTTTTCGATCGATGGGAAGAACATTCGATCGATCTAAAAAGGGAAGCAGGCTCAACGGAGGATTTTGTTGATGAAGTTGAGTGCTAGATGGTTCATTGGAAATCAAAAGCTTTTGGTAAATCATCCGGTGAGGTTGCTGCAAGTTCTCCTAATGAAAGGGGACCTATGCTGAGTATGTTGAAGAGATAATAATGGTATAGTTAGTAGAGCTAAGAGAGAAAAAACACTTCATCAAAGAAAATATATCCAAAACTAGTGGTGTTGTAACTCTTATAAAGGCAGAAGATCTGGGAAACGGCTGGGATTCATTAATTGAGGAATTTCAAAGCTTTGGGATTCGAGATACATCTCCTTACAGATCGTTAAGATCCCACGTAAATTTGTATTCATCTGTACTTGAAGAAGCAACATTGGTTGGGCGACGCAATGATGTCAACAACTCGTTCTTAGAATGTTGTTTTCAGAAGGTGATGGGAGTAGATCAGAGATTTAGTGACTGGAACTTTAACCAAAATCATTTTGGCCAATTAGGCATGTATTTGAACTCTAGTATTTCAAGTGATCAGAATCCCTTCATTTCGGAGTTAGAATAGAAAAACTCACGTCCAATGAACTGGAGGTTTTTCCTACTTTCCCCCCGTCCTCAAAATGCTTGTTGGAAATTCAGTTGTTGAAAATTACTACACTATTATTGTCATTATGATTACAGTTTCTATTTTTGCTTTGGTCGTGTTTTCTTCTGATAAATCACCTAATGTCACAATTAAAACAACAGAAAAACAGGTATGAAATGGTCCCAGGAATTCTGAAATTCATTACACAACCCTAGCCATCTTATCTACAGAAGTCAACCCAGCAACCTTATGTAATACCTAATACTGTGCTAGCAGATTATACGAACACGGCTTCACATATACACATGAACAAATTCAAAGAAAACTAACTCAATTCTTATCCTGACATTTTTGGCCCCAAATATAATTTCATTAATCTATATTAACATAAATTATGCCTTGCTGAGCTGTTACTGCTCAAAGAACTTCTACTTGTGTCCAAATGATGGCTATCAATCAGAGCAGAAAGTGTGATTTTACCACATTTGCTGTTGTCAAGTCTTTCAAATTGTTCACATATTAGCATGATATCCTTCTCTGATATCTTCCCCATCTCCTTTAGCTTATACACCACAAACTCTGATTTGCTGAAAATGATTCACAAAGTTAAAAAAGAAGAAGAAGAAATTACAATAAGCTCTAGCAACAGGTACCCAAAATAATAAATAAAGCACACAGCACATAAAGGTCAAAGTACCAACAACAAAAATAATTATTGCATCAAATAGCTAGTGTGTGACTGTGGATACAAGACAAAAACATATAAGTAAATCTTGGCTCAATAAGATGAACTAAAAAAAGAAGCTTCAAGATGAAACAACAGAAAAGTGGCCCTAAACATGTCTTATCCGACTGCTTGTCCTTAAAGATGAAGCATTCTATATTATGTCTTAATCAGTGCAATTTATATCATTACTGCTGTCACTTCTATGCAGAATGTACCATGGATATATCATACAATCCCAAATTAAATATTTTGGCCTAATCACTGCAACTTCTATTATTACTGCTGTCAACGTATACGAATTGTAGCACAAATATCCTATAAAAGCCCGAGTTTGCTATAATTTGTCCCAATCACTGCAATTTCTATCCTCAATGCAGTCACTTTTATCTAAATTGGAGGATAACTGTACAATATCAGATCAAATTTGTCACTAATACAACAAATTGCTAAATATGTGAGGAATGAAGCTGAAATAAATAGTTAGAATTAACTGCTTCATAATTTTCCTAACATTTTTCCTTGGGTCCTAAATCCAAACTGTACATAAAGCAACGTTGAGGATCTACTATGGAAACTTTCAACCTCAAGGGGAAAAAAAACAGAATCAAGCGATACATTAGAATAACTTATTTGTATGATATAATTATTGAAAAAACGATATAAATAAATTAATAAAAGCTGAGACTTATTTTTACTTACGTGACAAAGCCATTATGGTCAATATCAGCTTCCAGGAATTCTGAAACTGTCATGTCTCTTGACAAAACCCATTTCGCAATCGTCCGGTGCCTCTTTTCGATTCTCATCTCAGCCAGGTACAAAAATGCCCTTGCAACCGCGAGAGTTGAGACCAACAACCAAATTGATGCAAATAGTCTTCCTGGCATGGTCTTGAATGCATGGTCCCCATACCCAACAGTTGTTACTGACATAACAGAAAGGTACATTGCGTCAAGACCATTAAGGTTTTCAATGAAGCAGAGAACTATTGCACCAACGCCCACACAGAGGATGACCACACCAAGAGCAAGACCAACTTTGAGACGGATGCGCATGCGGCCCTTTTTGACATCTACTACGTACCGGCGTGCCAAGTCATGGTGATGAGGGTGATTTGGTTTTGTAACTGCTGTTAAGAGAAGGGATTCCTGGAGGTTTCAGAGAGTAACTTTTAAAAATAAAAATGAAGCACCAGCAAGTATGCCTATTGTAAAGCATGACTATCCATCCACAGATCCAATAGAAAAGGATATTTTTCAGACTACAATAATTTGATGATCTGCAGAAGCTGTAATGATCAGATTGAATGGGAATTGATAACAAAGAACCCTAGTCTAGCTGTATATCCAAGGTAATTTTACTTGTTGATAAATATTCATTTTTTTAACCTTTTTAGGTGAATTTACCGATAAAACAAATTAATTCTTACCCACACGTTCAACAGAGTTTAGAAACACGTCTTCTGATATATGAAGCAAATAAAATGTAAGGATTTTTACAGTTGCAGCTTTTGGTTTTCTGTATTACTTATTGTCTTTCAAACTATGTGTAATATTAAATTTTGCAAGAAGTCAACTGATGGAAGTGTCGTCTTAAAAGCCAAGTCAATTCTAGTTTAAAGAGACTTTTTGCCCTACAGGTCGTAAAAAGGGAGAAATTAATTAAGTTGAAGATTCTACACTAAATTTCAATTCATTCCATGGTAAGAAAATAAATTGCATGCAAATGATACCTGCAGATCAAGCACAAAGGAGACCATGCCTGATAGCAAAATATCCACAAACCCAAATCCGATAATAACGAACAAAATGGAGAAAACCTTGGCGAGAGGCGTGGCTGGCGTGATATCGCCGTATCCGATCGTACACATGGTAACAATACAGAAATACAGCGCATCTACGATTGGATGCGTCGAATCCGTGGAGGCGGAGAAATTATTTGGCGCGATGGAATATACAATGATGCCGAAGCAGAGGTAGCACGTGAGAAAAATGAAGGCGCTTCGCACGACAGAGGGGCCCTTGGGAGCCCTGTCGGCGTGGTGTTGCGGGAGAGAGAAATTGCTGACAGGGGCCATGGAGGGGGCAGTGCGGGAGCGATGGAGGTGAGAGAGTTTTCCCTTGAAGAAGGGGTTGGTGAGGCACAAGTCATCGGCGGAGGAGAAGAGGGAAGGAGGAGGGGTGTGGGGAGGGGGGGGGGGGGGAGGGGGAGGGTAGGGTTGGTAGCAGCACCCTCGTCGGAGACGGAAGGGGAGGGACCGAAGATAAGAAGGGACTTGAGGGAGGGGGAGGAGGGGTAAGGAGAGGAGGGGAAAGGCGAGGAGGGGAGCTCGGAGTCTTCAGGGAGAGGGGTGAGAGAGGAGTGAAAGGGGGTAGGTAGGTGGAGGTTTGTGATGGAGATGGCGCGAGTGTGGGGGTGAGAAGGAGGGGAGGAAGAGAGGAGGGGTTCTGTTGTGGCCGAAGCCATTGCTTTTCTCCTTCGTCGTCGTCGTCGTTTTGTCTTCTTCTCCGAGACCGAAAACAGGGAGACTGGGAGAGGGGATTTGTTGGATGCTTGGATTTTGTGGGGGAAGGCAGGGGAAGGGACTCAAGAGTCAAGAGTCAAGGGAGGTGGGGCCGTGGCCGTGGCCGTGGGGGTTGCGACTTGCGACTTTGGGTTGGGATTTGGGACTTGGGAGTGGTGGAGAAGCGGAGAAGCGTGGCAGAGAGATTGGTGCCTGGACCCGGTGTACTCAGTAATACTCATTCTTTTCTGCTGCCCGGAATAATTAATTAGCAACTTCAGTTTTGCTTAACGATTAAATACATACATTGTGATTAATTTCAGCTTTTCTGTTCTTTGAAATATTTCTAACAAAATATTTTCCAGGCACAATGAAATTGCATTGTTAAATTATTGACTAATTCTTCATTCCCCGATATTAAATAATAAATTCACCCACTAATTATCAGTGATATAAAAGTATTTCAATTAGGCTATTTATAATAAGCAACTAGACGTGACTTATAAAAACCTCTAACTTGTATGCTCTTGCTTACATAAAAAAAAAAGATCAAACTGTTATGATCTTATCTAATCGATTAATTAAATAGGACATTAAAAAATATATATATTGTGGTCTATCAAAAGAATGCGGAGTCGCGTAGATGGCGAAGCAATAATTAGTATGTGCCATGTGGGCAGTGGGCGTCGCTGTCTGTAGAAAGTATTATATTATTATATATTAATCAAAACTAAAAGTTAATATGTGGATTGATTGAATCAGATAAGTCCGGTTCTACTTCCTTGCATTCCGAGTTTCATTCAGCAAATTTTAACTTTTCCTTCGCGCTCTTCAATAATAAAATCATTAACTGAATACTAATTTCATTAATTTGAATAACAAATTCTATTTTTAAAAAATAGTGACAGAGGCACCTACTTTTTATTTCATTCTAAAAGCGATACAAAATAATTTGAAAGAAAAAAAAACGAAAATATACCAGGTGCTGAATAATTACAACAAAAGAGCAACAGAAAAAAATTAAAAACTAATTATCATTGAAAATAATTACATATTATTTTTATAAAAGTTAAAAACTAATTATCATTATATTAATACTTCAAATTTATCAATGAATAATAAAAAAAATGATACATGAGTACATATTAGGTATATTATTATTTAGATTTGTAATCTATACTAAAAATCTAATAAAAATATATAATGAGAAATTTTGAATATGTATTCAGATATAAATACATTAAGACAATATCATATATTGATGGATAATAGCTAAATAATTATATATAGATAAGTAATAATTAGATTATATTTTTATCCGTTATAATTTTCAAAAATACGGACGTCCTTGTATATGGATATGAATCAAATAATTTTTATTATTATTCTTTAGAACTTATTGTGAATAAAATAAGATAATTTGCTATAAATTTACACTCCTAATTGTCGTTTCATTTGCGCTGGTTTATTTATTCTGTGACCTCGTGTTGTTGGTGTCTGCCTGGCATCTTCTTTTGTTACATTTGCAACATACGAGTGCATAATATATTGTGGGCCATAGTGCCAGCAAATTCATAAAACTTTTTAAACCAATATATATATATATATATATATATAGTGGATATATATATATTAAATGATCTTCAAATTTTAATTTATCATTCTCATTAAATTCTTTATATGAAAATCTCATGGGATGCAAAAATTTGGAGCGTTTTGAGCTTTTAAGTTTGAAAATCTAAAAATAATAATAATATATTCAATACTTGATATTTTCAAAAATTAAAAACGCATTAAAAAGCTCAAAACGCTCCAAATTTTTGCATCCCATAGATTTTCATATAAAGAATTTAATGAGAATGATAAATTAAAATTTTAAGATCAAATTTTTTTTTGAGTTATTTTTCTGTTTGTCTAAAATTTTAATTTAAGTAGAGTCAAATTTTAATTTTTCAAAAATTTTAATTTAATCTTTCTTTATATCATAATTTTGTGGTATACTAATTTTCATCGTGTTTGAAATTAGTTTACTTTGCTTAATAATTTTTAGAAAGTAAGTTTTTTGAAATACAATTTTTATTAATTTTCTATTATTCAAAGTTATCTTTCAAAAATCATTAAGCATAGTAAACTAACTCCAAACATAATGAAAATTAGTATTTTACAAGATTATGATACAAAGATTTTATTGAGCAACTTAAATTATAATTTTGAGCATGAAAATTTAAAATTTGACTCGTTAGTATTTCGGTTGAAATGCTAACGTAAACATGCTAGACAACTGAAATGTTAACGAAAGCATGCTAAACAAACTATATATATATATATATATATATATATATATATATATATATATATATATATATATATATATATATTGAATGTTTGTTTAGAATAGGACTGAAATTTGGGTCTTCCTGCAAAAGTGACTTAAATTCACGTTTGTGTAGTAGAAGTAGAACCTCTTCATGGTTATGCACTAATGCCAACATGCTTTATCACTATTCAAATTTAGCCCGTATCCCGGGAAATATCTCATAAATTATAAAATGCAAAGATTTCGACATCCTTTCAGAACAATCTCAACTTTATTACTTTTCTGGATCTCCAGTGGCAACAGTATGTAATTTACATGCACAACATAGCATGCCAAAATAGCAGGAACATGGCATACAAATATATACAGATTGAATCGATACTGAAAATCTCTCTCTCATTCTTCCGATCCTTTTCAAACTAAGGCCTACAGTCCTACACCAGTCCTCTTTTCTATAGTTGTTTAATCAAGGAATTGCTAACTGCCCCAATAGTAGTAAAAACAAAATGACATCCTATAAAGTATAAATCCATGTGTGCTAGAAAGTATAAACTTAGCATAAATATGATTGGCATGTTGATTTTCATGACCCACGTTGAAATCATTATACAAAAAAATTATCAATAATCTGTACCATGTACAACTCTCTCAATGAGATACTTTTTAATTCTTTCCCTGCTAGCTACTTACTATTAGTTTAAAAAATTATGGAGCACTTAGAAATTTAGCAAGTACTAAATTACACTGATTATATTGAGCTTAATTCTTCCTATTGATCTAAAAAACTATCAACGCTATTATAAAAATATGATATTTTTATAATAATTTTATTATTTTAATATTAATTTGAATCCACTAAAATTTATTTTTATTTTTGATTATTGACCCCACTAATTTTTTGAACCTATGAGAAATAATTTTTTTAATATGAATTTGTACCAACATTAAATTTTTAATCATTATTAATATCATAAAATATAAATAATTTTATTTAAATAATATTAATTAGCACCGCTAATGTAAAATTCTAGCTCCGCCACTAACGGAGAGGGAAGGAATGAAAACAAAGACAAAAAGAATTAATGGAGGTTTAAATCTTCTCTCCCTACAAATACGCGGTGAATAAGTTTGTCAAAAAATAATACACTAGTGTCCCTGTTAACCTTTCACCACCTCTCTTCTTCGGAGATCAACTCGGGAGCAAGGTTAAAACTAATAGCCTTTTGTTCCCAATTCGGGAACACAACTTTAAATGAGTTAAATTGTATCCAATTTTATACTTCTCCCTTCTATTTACCAAATGAGTACTAGTTTTAATTATAATGATCAAATTCTAATATAAACATATTTTGAAAGATTATTTGATACATACATGTAAAATCTTTTAATACATTTAAAAAAAGCACATTGTTCAATGATTATAAATGTATCTAAATTAAAATAAAATGTCAGAAAGACACCTTTTTAAATACATGTGGTCTTTTAAAGTCAAAATAGCAAATCACTTTTACAATACATAATACTTTATTACAATAAAATAAATAATATTTTTATTGCAATCATTTAAAAGATCTGTAATGCCATATATAACACTATAATAAATAAAAGTTGTTTTCTTTTATGTGTTTCTATTGTTTCACGTGCAGAATTTTTTGAGACTTTTGATACGTATTATTATAAATAATTCATATTCTTTGACTCATGGACACCATAACATTATGAGCAACCGTTGAATTTTAATGGACATGAGTGCACAGCACAGTAGTAGTAATAATAATAATAATAACTCTAGTTTCAACTCTTATATACAGGGCTACAGGCGCAGAGCTTCTCAAAAGATGTGCACACTATTAGATTTAGAGGAGCAAGATATGATGAATACAATCTTAATCAAACATTAATGTACTTGTACACATTTAAAGAGAATAATTTTGGTAAATAAAATTGCTGCAGTTGTGTATTCATCATTTGTATTTTGTATGCTATGCTATGCTATGCCTTCAAAGCATCTATTCGATTTCGAACGAGAAACCTCTTTCTAATTTCCCAAAAGATAAAATAACAGCAGTCAGTAGTCAGTACAGTACCTGTTACCAGTACACCCCAAGGCCCCAACTAGGTCTAGTAGTAGTACTAGTAGTAACCTTTTACCTCCGAATTCCGATCTCCCTTTGGCTCTCTCTCTCTCTCTCTCTCTCTCTCTCTCTCTCTCTAGTCTCCAGTCTCTTCTCTCCCCGGGCTGTAGGGCTGTAATGGACTCGGCTACTACTGCCGCTCCTCCGCCTCCGCCTCAACCAACGGTCGTCGCCCACCGATACCACGGCGGTTCCTCTTTCGGGCCGTTGATTGTCGCCTTGGCCGTGATCACTCTGCTAGGTGCCTTGGCTGTGCTAATGGGCCGCGTTTGTTTCGGGCGGAGAACCCTTTTCGGCTATGGTCGCTACGACTTGGAAGCCTGGGTTGAAACCAAGTGCGCCTCTTGTCTGGATGGCAGAATGGATGTTGCTCTCCCCAGGCCTCGCCACGTGCCACCTCCTCCTCCTCGCCGCAACATCACCACCTCCGCCCGTGCCTGAGGCTACGAACGGAGCTGGTGCCGAGAAGGAACCAGACCAGAGGCCGGGGACAATTTCTGAGTCATGAACCATTTCTTTGGTTGGTGGTATCTGATTCTTTTTCTTTTCTTCTTTCTTTTTGTCAAGTTTTTCTTTTCTTCTGAGATCCAGCTGATTTTCTGAATTTTAGGGGGTCATTTGTTTATTTGTTGGGACAACAACAAAAAGTTGGTGAAGTTCTTCAATTTGGATGTAATTGGGGTTGAAGCTACCACCTTTTTTTGGCAAGATCAAAAGAATATCACATTAATTGATATCGTCTCTAATAATAATGATCATAATTGATGTGATGTGGCGCACCTCTAGTCGTTTGATGCTTCTTAGGATTTGCATAGAGCACATCTCCAGGAAATTAAACGGCCTAAATTGTGTGCTGAGCCTTTGGTTGTGACGATTAGTGCTCCCAAATACTGTGAGTTATTTTGACTTTGTGAGGCATTCTTTCCGATAGGAGATGCAAAGTGGAATTTTATTGTACTCTAAATAAAATAAAAGCTGATAATTTATTTACTAAATATTGCCTTCCCCCAAATAAGTTTGAAAAAGAAAAAAAATGTAAAATAAGAATTAAGATTCTAATAATGCGCCATCAGAACAATTACCTCTTATCAGTAAATACTGCTACTGAAAAGTACGACTCAGATACATGTAGGGAAAGTAAGTTTAATTTCCACAATAAAATAAAATATAATTTAGCATTTAAGGGCCCTTCCAGTTACAAGATATATATCATGGTTCATGAGACCACCAAATTTGAATTGCACTAGTTGCAAGAGATTCTAACCTAAAACTAGCTTCATTAGTTCATTTAGCTTTCTTAAGTGTACCGATTCATTAATTACACGTAGTGCAAGTTTCATTCTAGCGGCTACAGTGCATCTGTTCCTGCAAAATTTTAGTAAGAAAAAAATCAGGATGTACCAGCTCCTGGGTGTTGTCCAAAAAGAAAAAAAAAAAAAAAGCTGGAAAGACAGAAAAATGTGAATTGTAGCTGGAAAATTTTGGACTCATGAAGTACTTGAATAATATATAATCATGTGATAGGTGTAATATATGCTCGCCTTTCCAGTTTCTAGGCTCCTATACCTATATACATGTACATTTGAGCATTTCAAAAAGATGATCACAATGTACCAGTACCGGTGTTGGAGAACAGAGCATGAAGCTGTTGTTTCCTTATCAGGAATTAGAAAAGAAATGGAGAAAGTGGTGCTAAGATTATAGAGCACTCTTTGATATAGTCCATGACCTGTGGCTGATACAAAAATTTAATAACAATTAATTATGTCCTGCACAACTTTGGATGAATGAGCATACAGTAGCAAGTTTGAAAGAAGATGTGGAACTAATTTCATGACGCTATTAAGATACACATGGTCAAATATTCTGTACAATTTCGAATAATTATTAGCTGTTCTGACTGCAATTTTCAATGACATTTATTCTGAGTACAGTTTTGAGGAACATAATTTCAGATACGAGCAGTATTACTAGCAGTGCCTACGATTATCATTTAATGAGGCCAATATTAAATGCTTCCGCTTAGTCTTTTTTTTTTTTGCTTGGGATCATCTTGAGCAATGGCGGCATTAAGATAGATGTTTGTCGGTACTCGAGTATCTCATTGGCTCACTAAAAATAAATTTATGTAGTAAAAATAATTTTTTTATCCGCACATCCTTTTTTTTCTTATTCGCACGCCCTTTATCGATCGCTTCTGATTTTATATCTGATCTTGAGAAATTTGCTTCATGAATAAATAAACTATAGACATAACATTATTATTATACATTAGGATGATGAATAATATTTTTTTTGAGTTAGGCTATGGTGCTACGCGTATTTAATGATCAAATTTATTACGGACTCAAATGTATAGTTAAATCATCTCTAAATATTGATTTATGGGTCTCAATAAATTCTTTATATCAAAATATGATGGTTTTGAAATTTTTTAAGTATTAATTTTGAATTTTTTAAAAATAATCTAGAAAATATGTATTATTTTATTATTATTATTAGAATCATTTTTAAAAAATCTAAAACAAATACTTCAAAAATTCAAAAAATAATTTTTTTTTGTATCCCATCATATTTTGATATAATTTTTTTATTAACAAATTAAATCAAAATTTAAAAATAATTACCTATATTTTTTTATTTATAGTAAATTTAATTTATTAATAGCATCTAACCTATCTCTTTTTTTTTACTTTACTTTTTTCTCAATACATATATTCTTGATAGAATCGTTACACTTATTAATGAGCGACACTTTTATAGGGATAGGTAGTTATCTAACTAGGAACAAAGTTCGTACGATCTTGGACAGAGCAATCATAACAATTTTGGAATATGCTTTGGTATGAAAATATATATTTATTCTCAAGTCTCATTCCTTTTGACCTGGGACTAACTCCTCTCCATTACTCAAACACTGGAGACGTCCACTCCAAGGTTTGTTGCATATGACACGTTTTTACTATTGAATTGCAATTTCACAAAAATCACCAACTCCGTTAAATTATAATGAAATAAAAAAAAAATTAAATGATTATTCGCCTCAGCACTGCCTAAGGCGGTGATATGTAATGTTGCGAGTTGTGTAGCTAACTGGAGAGTGGAGAGGATTAAAAAAAAATCATGATTTGGAAGAGATTAAAATAATTGCTCAAGAGAGACGAACAGAAGGTGGCAAATGTTTTCATTGGGTTTTTAAATGCTTCACAGTTTTGATTAGAAAGTAATCATCCTGCAGCAGTACAATGTGACAATCAGTGTGGCAGGTCTTGTGTCCCCCCTTGCTGAGAAGATTCCACAAAAAAACACACAGAAGGGGCCACAGAGAAAATGAGATTATTTTATTTGAAGGAACTCTTTGAAGACTGAAAAGAAGAGTGTGGGCTCACGTGAGGTACAAAACCCACATGATGAGCTTCCCCATAACATTCTTCTTCTCAGATTTCCTTTGCTTCTTCAAAATTAATTCCGATGAATTAATTTGCCAAACGAATTTTAGACTAAGTAGAAATGCGAATAGTACTAATCCGAATACCAACTTATAGGTGGAATACCGGATTAGCTCTCGTCGGAATAGCGATTATTGTTTGATTATATTATATTATATTATATTATTATATTATGATTATGATTACTATTTATTATTATTATATTATATTTATTATTATAATTTATTATTATATTAATATTAATATTATTATTTATTTATTATTATTATTATTATCATTATATTATTATTATTAAATTATTATTATCATTATTGTTATTATATTATCGTTACCATTAGTATTATTATATTATTTATTATTATTATAAATATAATTTTAATATTATATTATTATATTATGAATATAAATATAATTATTTTATTATTATATTATTATGATCAAGATTATTTATTATTATATTATTATATTATGATGATTATGATTATTAATACTTATTATTATTTTATTATGTTGTATTATATTATTATATGTTGATTATAGTGGTGATTAATTTATTATTATATTATTATAATTATAATTATTTTTAATTATTTTTATGATTATGATTATATTATTAAAATTATGATTACTTATTATTATTATATTATTATAATTATGATTGTAATTATAATTTTTTATTATTATATTACTATATTATGATTACGTTTATATTTTTATTATATTACTATTATAATATTATTATTTATTATGATTATTTTTTATTACTTTATTATTATTTTATTATGTTGTATTATATTATTATATGTTGATTATATTTATGATTAATTTATGATTATATTATTATTATTATAATTATTTATAATTATTTTTATGATTATGATTATATTATTAAAATTATGATTACTTATTATTATTATATTATTATAATTATGATTGTAATTATAATTTTTTATTATTATATTACTATATTATGATTACGTTTATATTTTTATTATATTACTATTATAATATTATTATTTATTATGATTATTTTTTATTATTTTATTATTATTTTATTATGTTGTATTATATTATTATATGTTGATTATATTTATGATTAATTTATGATTATATTATTATTATTATAATTATTTATAATTATTTTTATGATTATGATTATATTTTTATTATTATATTATTATGATTATGATTATGGTTATATTATTATGGTTATGACTATAATTATTATTATTATCATGATTATGATTATGATTATTATATTATGATTATATTATTAAAATTATGATTATTTATTATTATTATATTATTATTATTATGATTGTAATTATAATTTTTATTATTATATTACTATATTATGATTATGTTTATATTTTTATTATATTGCTATTATAGTATTATTATTTATTATGATTATTTTTATTACTTTATTATTGTTATTATCTTACTATTATGATTATTATTTTACTATTATTATTATTATTATCATCATTATTAGTATCATAATTATTCATATTTTAACTATTTTGAGTAACAACCGCCAAACGATATTTTCGCTCTTCCGAATAGTCAAGAATACCACTCTTCCAAAAAAAATACTATTCTACCACTCTTCCATAATTACCACTCTTCCAAAGCTATTCCTTGATTTGCCAAACGGACCCTAAAAATTGTACATATTTATTTACGATGAGGCCTTTGATAATGGGTTATTTTGAATATTTTGACGATAAATTTTTAAATAAATACAGAAAAATAGAAAAAATAGAAAAAAGATAATATATTATTTTATATATAGATCGATTGCGTTTCAAATTTCATACAATTTCATTATCGTTTGATAGTTCATCAAATATTGTGTTGCACGAGTGCGGGTGCGAGTATCGTATCGGCACGGTGCGGTACTGCGGTACGTCAATTTTAAATATTTTAGGATACGGGTACAGTAATATATATATAATATTTTTTAAATAAAAATAAATATATAATACATAAAAATAAAAAAATAGATAAGTATAATATATATATATATATAGAGTGGAGATAGTGTGAGCTTAAGCTCACGGAGGCCTTCCGTGAGCTTAACTCAAAAAACATATTAAATCATCTCAAAATTTTAATTTATCATTCTCATTAAATTCTTTATATGAAAATCTCATGGGATGCAAAAATTTGGAGCGTTTTGAGCTTTTTAAGTCACCGTTTTTAATTTTTTAAAATGATGTTCAAGTATTGAATATATTATTATTATTTTTAGAGCTGATTTTTAAAAATTAAAAATGATGACTTAAAAAGCTCAAAACGCTCCAAATTTTTGCATCCCATGAGATTTTCATATAAAGAATTTAATGAGAATGATAAATTAAAATTTTGAGATGATTTAATATGTTTTTTGAGTTAAGCTCACGGAAGGCCTCCGTGAGCTTAAGCTCACGCTATCTCCACTATATATATATATTTCAATCACTACTAACACAAGTGAAGAGATTGTGTAGCGTTCTAATGCATGAACGGGTGTAGCTTATTTTTTGGGTTCAAATCTCACTCATGCATTTGATTTTTTGAATTTTTTGAATTTTTTGGGTTCAAATCTCACTCGCACCCAAATCTGCACGGATCTCGCACCCAAAGGCGTACCCAAATGCACGGACAAGATTTCGGCCGGTCAAACCAATTAAAATAATTTAATACGCCACGTGACGTACCCGTACCGTACCCAACGTGTACCCGTACCCGATACGCACCCGGTACTTATTCGGCTAGGTATATGAAGTACCCGGGTAACATAGACCAAATATCATCAGAATTTTATGTAATTTATAATAATTTTTGATGGACTATCAAATAATAATAAAATTATATGAAATTTAAAACACTATCTATTTATAGAGAAAGAACATATCTATCATTTTTTTATTTTTAATAATTTTTACAAACTTATAAACAAATTCATTATCAAGGATCTCTCTCCTTTATTTATTGTGAAGATATTTCTTGATAACAGCTATTTTGACGATCTTAATAGTGGATTTATAAATAAAATTCCAAAAAACTCTTGAAAATATAAAAAACTTACAAATATATTAGTATTTTAAATTTCATGCAATTTCATTATCGTTCATAGTTCATTAAGGATCATTACTTTAAGACCATTGTAAATTACATAAAAAAAATTGATGATTTTTGATGAACTATCAAACATTAATAAAATTGTATGTATTTAAAACACTATAAATATAAAAAATTATATCTCTTACTTTTTTCTACTATTAATATTTTTCATATTATTAAAAAAATTATAAAATTATTAAAATAACCCATTATCAAAGATCTCTCATTTATTTATCTTGAACTCCCCGGTTGGCACCACTTGAACTAAGTTCCACCGTGAGGCGGGTGATTGACACCGCATCTATTTGCTTGTTGCCAGTTGGCAATTGAACACCTACTCAGCACTCAAACCAAACACTGGCACAATATTCTAAAGGGCCGTTCTGTTTTTTTTCCCCTGAACTACAATTTTGTTAATGTCAATTATTGTGAGAGTAGAAAATAATTATATATATATATAGAGAGAGTTTGTCTAGAATGCTTTCGTTAGCATTTCAACTGAAATGTTAATGAGTTAAATTTTAATTTTTCATTTTCATAATTTCAATTTAAGTATCTCAATAAATTTTTTATATTATAATCTTATAGAATACTAATTTTCATCATGTTTAGAGTTAGTTTACTATACTTAATGATTTTTAAAAGATAACTCGAAATAATAGAAAAGAAATAAAAATTATATGTCAAAAAAATTTACTTTTAAAAATCATTAAGCATAGTAAACTAACTCTATACTATAAAATTATCATATAAAGATTTTATTGAATTAAATTAAAATTTCTATGAAAAATTTAAATTTGACTCGAAAAATATACTAGACAAACTCTCTCTCTTTATATATATATATTAGTTTCTTGCCTGTGCGTTGCTACAGTGATATCTTTCAGAAATATAAAAATTTATATTTTCATGTGAAAAATAAGGAAATAAAAATAAAAAATAATTTAATAATTAATATAAATTTCAATCATGAATACATAATTAATGCAAAATAAATATAAATTGATAGAAAAGTTAACATTCAGCATTTAAGGAAAATTAAAATTCATAATTGATGACAATCTAAGAAAAAAAAGGAATCAAAATAGAGCAATTGTATTCCTAAATTATGTAGCATTTCATGTAACAAACAAAATTGAGAGAAAATTATAACTTCAACACAAATGGTCATAAAAATAGTAACATTATTTGATGAATAACTCAATCCGATGAGTGATATTAGCTCTAAAAATTCAACAAAAAATCTGACCATTACAGAATTAGAACACATACATGCTTTATAAGGAGTATATATATATTTTTTTTGGAAACTTTTTGCTATTTATTTAAAGGGATAGAAAATCGTTAATATTCAATGCTTCAGAGGACGTCAGATCAATGAATTTTGTAGCCCTTCAACAAAATATTAAAAGGTTCCAAAAAATATAAAATTTGTTCACCAAAGAGATTTTGATATAAAGATCATATTTAACAATTTGGATCATCCATTTAAATTTTAAAACATGAGATATAAGCATGAAGTACGAAGTATTTTGTGCTTTATAAAGCGCATTAGCACACCTCTCTCTCTATATATATATTCTATTTTGTTGCAGAGGCTCACTTAATCCTTTAAAAAGACGACTCATTACTCTTTTTCCTCGGAGACCTGAGCAAAATTAGAGGTCGCAAAAGGCGATTCAATCTGACAAATCCGTTCCATTCGGATCCGATCTAATTCGATTTAATTTTGTCAGAAAGTTAAACTAATTTGATTCGATTTGAGATTAAATAATTTACAATCTAATCAAAATTAATTTAAAATTTAAATAAAGTTAACATTTAAATTGATCTGATCTGATCCAACCCAATCCAACATGATTTAATTTAAAAAAAATAAACTGGTTCAACTCAATCCAACCTAACCTAACCCAATACAATCCAACTTGATCCAACACAATCCAATATGATCCAATCCGATCCGACCTGTCTTATTGCTATATCTAAAGAAAATTATTCGTCCTAATGGTTACTGTGAAAAGGAGGAAAAGAACAAAAAAAAAAATGCCTCTGTGAACTTTCTAAAAGAAAAAAAAAATAATGTAATCCATCTGCTGCTCGACCACCTTCTTCTCCGTCTTATTTAATTGTACAGTATTTATCCCAGAAATCGATATCTGAATGGCTGAAACAAAACCCAATCAAAGCTTGCTGAAATATAGGAGTCTGGCCCACTATTAATTGCAATGTTGATAAATGTAAAATGCCATGTCAAGGAACCAGAAACCCAATTCATATCAATCCATCCTTATTCTAGTTACATCATCAAAAGAGCTTTTATAAAAGATAAAAACTGCATTTTCTCCGACAAACAAATAGTCCCAGAAAAATACTTTGCTGCAGGCATTAATAACAAGTTTTAAATTGAAAGCGTTAAATCAAACTCATATCAATCCAAAATAAGTTATCAGAGAAGTGAAAACCTTGCATCACATTTTTACTTACCAAAATAATTTCAAACTTCATGAAAGCTTGGTCCATGCAAAAGCCATTTAATTGCTCAATTTTTATTAGGCAATAAAAGTAATTCAACTCTTAGAGCAGGTTCAAAAATTACTTTATGTCATGAGTGCTAGTTTTCACTATTTATGGAAATTGATAACAGAAATGTTGAAATGTTAATCTTCCATCTCCCTACACTAAATAACATCACAGAAGTGGAAGTGGGGGAGGTTCAAAGCACTTTAAACCAAAAAATTGGTTCAAAATCTTCTAGAACCATTGATTTTGTATCGAGATTCATACTTTTAATAAATTTAAGTTCAAAATTCGTACTTTCAATAATCATTACGAATCTCGATGACTTAAAAAACTGTTATATATTATGCAAGAAAGAGGATATTGAGAAGGCAGAGGAAGCTGTGGATAGCATGAAAATTCCATCCCATTCACTTCCATTACTCCATTACCCTCAATCCAAACAAGGTGAAAGTAAACCTCAGAGTTGTACATTTGCATCACGCTAGAATCCTATAACTATGAGACAACTACCAATCCATCTTATTTAAAATCAGAGGTGATTCAATGTGATTTCTTACAACAACAATATTCAGAACCTCACAAGAGTCGGATCAAACAACTTGGATCACAAAAAGTAGTTCCAACTACTGCATCAGGTAAGAACTCACCAAAGACAGCATAAGATCATACTGGTACCGGTACATAATGATGAGCTAAAACATAACAGCTTCCAAAAATATTATACTCTACACTTCTACAGTTAAATTTTCAAAGACAAGAAACAGATGATTTGGCGCCAATAAGAGCTGTACTCTCTAAAAGGAGATTCAAAACAAAACCCAATCTTTATTCAGAAAAGAACAAAACCAAGTTGAATACAGTATTCTCCTTGGATAATGTAGCAGACTTGCAAGGTAAAGTTTTAAAGAATCACAAAAATAAAAGAAATAGCAAACATATGTTATGAAGACTCTCAGCAGATCTATAATATTTCAACACATGGTTCTCTGAAGCCCAAATATAGATGTCAATGGCTTTTAAGCAAAACTGAGCCAGACAATTTTTTCCCTTCCTTTCCCACTTTTTGTTCTTTCTTTTTTTTTTTTTTTTGAGAGAGAGACGGAGAGCAGAATATAACTGTTCTAAATCACTGGATTCCATCTCCACAGTTAAGCATAGGCAATATACCCAGGATGGTGTGACCTCTGAGGAAGTCCTTATGTTGTATCCCTTTAAAAGATAGATAGCAGAATGGTTTTCATTCTGATCTATCATCAAATTTACAATGAATCCATACAACTGGAAAGGAGCCAGGGATCAATTGGAGAGGAGTCAAGCTAACAAATTACAAAGCACTTTCATAAGACAAACCAATGACATTCTTATTGAGTTCCAACAGAGAGACCTGGTTTTCAGATATCTGCTCTTATCCTAGTCATATCATCATTGAGACTTCATAAAGTGCAATGCACCGAGAAACAAAAAGGAAGTCCTGGAAAAATACTTTAACAGGCTTTAACAGCAAGTTCTAAATTTAAATTGTTAAATAACACACTCAAGTCACTCCAATATCAAACTCCACAAATTATTAGAGAAACAAAAACCTTGCATAACATTTTGGTCAGCAAACTAAATTCAAATTCAAAAACTTGGTTCATGCAAAAGCCATTTCATCATTCAATTTTTATTAGGCAGTGCAAGATAATTCAACTTGCTGAGTTGGTTAAAAAGCTTCTTAATAAAAAAGACACAAAGAGATAACAACTTATAATCCTACATTCCTACTCTAAAGCACAAAAAGCAGTAAAAAATTTTTTTTTGTCAAAATTTCCTCTTAGAAGGATATTAGTTAAATTTTAAGAGAACCTAAAATCAGTGTTTACTAAACTCATCGAGAGAAAGAAAAAAGATGTTTTTCTGAACAATAAAAAAATATATCTTTTTTTTTTCCATGGTCCACTTAATTTGCTAAAGACCATCTTCGTCCTCTCAAAATTACTTTTGGTGAATATTAAAAGCTAGTATTACACTATTAAAAGAAATTCATAACAGAAATGATCAAATGCCATCTTGTAATCCTCTACAATTAAATAACTCAGAGCTATAGATACAAATCTATAACAGCAAAAGATCAGAGAATTTTCTAGGAATGTCGGTGAAACACTATTATCAGAAAGTGCACAAACACGCAGAAATTTGACGGATGAGTATGAAGTATAATATTGAGGAAATATATGTAAAACAAACATATTTGGCCTTCAGATTGTTCATTAATGTTAATGTTAACACTTCTGCTTCAACATGCCAAGTCTCCTGGAGCCCAAATACATAATGTGTAAACCAAGTCAACAAGGTAGTAAACTAGTAATCCATGCATGGCTAGGGACAAGGACATATCCTCCATATTGAGGGGGAGTGGCTCGCTAAAAGGAGCGTCTCTGTTGTCAAGATTGTCAAATAACCATTGCCAAGTGATCCTTCCTCTAAAATAATCAGCCTATATAGCAACTACATATCTCTCTATCTCTGCATCTCTCCACCTTCTATCCATCCATCCATTCATCCAACAACATTATATATTGGGCTTCAACAGTGACATGGAATTTTAGATATTCTTTTATGGTATCTTTTCATCATCAGGCCAGTAATTAAAATAAAAGAAAACAGACATGTGTAACATAACAGATATACCCCTATTTTCTCCTAAAAAAAACATAACAGATATACTGCAGCATCAAGCCATCAACCTATGAAGACAACAACGACCCAAAAGTAAAATGTACGAAAAAGCAGGCAAGTAATAGCAACCTTTGCAAAAAAAAAACATTATTGTTGCAACTTAGATTTATAGAAAATCATAAGTGCGCTATCTAATAGTTTTCTGCATCTGAATGACCAAATTCAGTGAACGGCACAATGAATCCTTTTCAAGCAAATAAAAGAGAAAAAAATTCAATGTATAAAAAAACCTTTAGCTACAAAATCCAGCTGGTGATATAAAAGAAAGAAGTATGCATTGTCAAGACCCTCAGAAAATATCACAATGTTTTTTCAACGCAATGTTCTCTGGAGCCCATATAAGAGGGGACTTATTAACGCATAAAATTGTTTTGGGCCTGACAAATTATTAATTGCGGATTGCAATATTGGGTTCGATGCTCAGCGCTTATAAATATTTGTTTTATTTTATGTAATTCATGGACTCTTTAATTGCGGATATTATAACTAAAGGAAAAGCGTTGACATGCTAATTATATGCATGCACAATCTTATCACATATTAGTATTACAAACCCATTTTTTTCTTTTTCTTTTGACTTTCTAATCTTTAGTTGTACCCAAAAAAGTGACACCTTGCTTCGATCGTGAGCGTCCACTATATATGTAATGTACCACCTCCACATATAAAAATACAAGACCAAAATATATACAATCCAATTCATTCAGAAAAGAAAATACAATTAATCAAAGCAATAGCAATTAAGGGGCGCTGACAATCAGAGAGTGCATGTTTTGACTTCATTTTTTTTTCTATGCAAGAGTATGAACCACGTACGCTTTTTTCCAACTAGGACAAATCTCCTTTAATTTTTACCACGATCAAATATAAATTTACAAAATTATATTTGACAATTGTATAGAATTCACAATTAATTATATTTGACAAAATTATACTTTCTAAAACAAAATTTACACGTGCCACGTGCATTTTTTTTAATAGTTAATAAATCCGGACTAAAAAAAATTAGTAAAATTTTCAAGTTTGGCTATATTATATATTTTAGTAAATTTTCAAGGAAGCAAATTAAACATGTTTTGGGGAGCATGCATTATTAATTGCTTCAAGTTTGGCTATATTATATATTACGTTTCTTCGGTTTGTCGTGTCAGCGTTTGTATGTGTATCTATACAATTAATTAATTGACCCTTTAATTGTGGATATTAAAATCAAAGGGAAAGTAAATATGCATGTATATAATCGCATTACATGTATCACAATTCACAACTCACAAGCCAGCTGTTGTTTTTTGTTGTTTACTTTCTAATTTCAATTATATCCAAAACGGACCTTGAAGCATCAACTAGCTTATAAAAATACATAAGACACAAATAAATGTTCACTTCACTGAAGGCAATAGCATTTGAGGTGTATATATTACGTGTAAATTAAAATTTATATATAAGTAGACGAAGCCAAATGACATGTCCTAACACTTGATGGCATGCATGATCTTAATTAATTGCATGATTTATTATTTTATTAATTTCCACACCGATTGCAGCCTGCAGGTGCAGCTTATCCAATTTAGTATTTAGATTTAAGTAATTGGGTCCCACCGCACGCGACCACTATTTAAAGCAATTTTCTAATGATTGCTAAACCAATGAATAATATAGTAAAAATATATGGTCCCAATAATTAGTCAAAGGAATCAAATGGGGGACACAAAATCAACCAAAGATGGCTCTAATCTTGTCCGTTAGGGGACACATGGTAGACATCACACGAGGGTTTCTATGACACCTTACCTAATTAATCGTTCCTAATTTTATAACGTATGAATTATGAAATATTGCCAAAGACCCATACCTAAAGGCTTCACCATATAAAAAAGCCCCACCAAGCCCTCTCTGGCTCTCTCCAAACCAAACCAAACCAAATCAACCAAGAAACAAAACTAGCTATATTCCCACATTTCACCCTCTTTTTTTTTATTAAAAAAAAAAGAAAAGAAAAAGAAAATGAAACTTGGAGGCCATAATAGAATGAGGAAGGAGAGAGCAGGGCTTGGCAAGGCTTTGAAAGAGCAGAGAGCAAAGCTATACATCATCCGACGGTGCATCGTCTTGCTTCTCCCCTGGAATAACTAACTAATTGATGGGTTGGAGCAAAAAGAGAGACACATTTCAATATTTTGGATTTTCTTTTTTGATTTGTTTTCTCTCTGTTCTGACTTCTGTCCCAGGAAAATCCAATTGTAAATAGACTGAGACTGAGATACATTGTAGTCAATTTTTGTAGGTTTCTTGCTTTAGATTTTTTTTTCCTTCTTCTGGAATAGGCAAAGATTAGTTGCAACTTGTACAAGGTTTTCCATTTTGAAAATTCATATGGAATATAATGCAAGGAAGTTTTGTGGCATATATATATTTAAATTCTTCATACGTACTTAATCATTGATTTTAATTTTGCGTTGCTATTATATATCACCTTACTAATAAAATTGTATTTATCAGCTTACCTGGTACAATCAAAATGAAAAGTTATAAGTTACACAAGTTTCTTCGTATGAAAGAGCGAGAATATGCATCTATGATGACATCGTTCAAATTTCTGAAGCCTTGGTCTTTTATATTTTGGTTGGTAATTATGCCCATGAAAGAACCGTACAATTTGGTCTTTTAAATTTCTTTGTGAGACTTCTCTCGGCGTTTGCAAAACAGTAATCTTCAATCTTCAATTGACCAGTGATGTTGCGTGATTTTGTCAAAACAAGAGGACGGAATTGCAATTTGACTACCTACTCATGAAACAAAAGAAGGTTAATGTATTTGCAGATTCCATTTAGTCAAAGTCCAGATAACCAACCACTTTTTACTAAGTAATATAAATATGATCAACAAACAAGCAATATGGGAACTAATAAAATGAGACCCTCCTGCTGTTTCTTCAGGGGGACGAGAAATGGAAAGTATATATGCAAAATCTTACCTAATTAAAATAAAAAAACTATAATTGATGCAAATCTTAAAAAAAAAAATAATATCTACATGCATATTAAGTTACTTAACTTTCCTCATTGATTTGTTTCGTGCTTGTTTATTCTTTCCAAAAGGCCAAAGTTGTTTATGTTTTTGTTCTTTTTCTTCATCAAGAAGGAAATTGAGTTGTTAGCTACAATTAATTTGTGTCAATTATTTTTTATATGAATAGAAGTTGTTGAAAGGGGGGAGGGGAGATAATAAGATATTATAAACTTATCATTAGCAGACATATTTTCTGATGAGAAGAAACGTCTTTTTCTCCCTCTGGGGGACCAGAGACCAGAGACAAGGAAAAAGAAATTGCAATTGCAATTCTTTAATTGAGTATGAAATAAACAATGTACCAATAAACATTTAATTGAGCCCATAATTAATGGGGAACATTTACTGGACAGCCCCATAATGGTTGTTTGTTAACTCTCTCTGCAAAAGCCTAATTAATTAATAAATTAAATTATATAATTAATAAAACATATCCCTGCCCCTCCATCCTTCCCCCCATTCCTCCATGAGTCCATGTATATAAATATACCATCAAGCCCTCTTGTAGCCACCACTCCCAAACCAACAAAGACAAGAAGAAACAAGCACACTCAATTTCCATACCCTCCCCCCTCTATTTCAATAATTACTCTCCCCCTCTCTCTTAATTAATTAGAGAAAAAATGATGAAGCTAATGAGCCAAGGAAGAACAAGAGCAATGAGCAGATCTTTGAAGGAGAAGAGGGCCAAACTCTACATAATTCGCCGTTGCATCCTTATGCTTCTCAAATCTGATGATTAATTAATCGGCTCAAGTCGTTTTTATTTTTAATTTTTGGGGGGTTTTTTTGGGTATTTTTTCTTTTTGTAATATAGGTTGTTCTGCTGAATTAGTTTGGTGTACATGTAAAGTAGAAATATCCCTACTATTTTCTTGCGAAAATAAAGCAAGGACGAATAGTTTTGACATGTAATTAAGTAGAGATGAATCAGTAAAAATGAAATTGGAAGAACAATTAAGCTTGCGTACCAGTTCAATCTTATAATTTTATATTTTCTTAGCGTTTTATTTTTTATTAGATTATTCGCATATAATTGGTCCAATAATAGCTTATTTTATTTTTGTATTATATTCGATTTCATTTCTGAATTGTCCCTTCCCTTTCTTCTCTGATGAAACAAGACCTATAATTCCCTGTCTATTTTTTTTTTGGATTTAATCCTTCTTTAGATTTTGAATTGCGTTTTGTAAGCCTTTCTAATTAATATTATCTGTGAAGTGAAGTCTAATTACGGCCGAACTAAAGTTTTTGCAGTTCTACCCTTCATGTGACCTCTATTTTTTTTTTCATTTTATTCCCTCTTGAAATTGATAAAATATAATTGCATTTCAGTATATTTAATGATAGATTTCTCCCGAGCATTGTAAGTTTGTGTATGTCATAGTTGTTGTTAAAATTTTCTTAATATTTTCCTTGTTTCGTTCTTTCTTCATTCTGGGGTTCCTTAACCTTTCAGTCCTTCACATTGTAAAATTTCCTTAAACACAAATTGTTGATTTAATATATATGATAATAGATCTCATCTACAGATCTCCGTAGATACATGTTCAGGTCTAGTAACAAACATATGAAAAAATAATATTACCAAAGCTAATGAAAGCCTTTTTAGAAAGTAAAAACAGAAAAAAAATCCTTAAACAGGAACTTTTACTTTCATTTTATTATTTTTTGATAGAAAATATTCAATCTCAGAGATGAATTCAGTAAGTATGTCACTATAATTAAATATTAATAATAGTTGGGCTACGGTACACGTAGCATAGATGGTCCGTAGGTTATGTATTGTTTCTCTATTTTTAAAATTCAAAATAGTAACTCAATATAGTCTCATATCAAAATTAGTTGTAGATCAAATTTTATATTTTTTTAAAAAAATTATTATTTTTTAGATAAATAGAAAATCACTTGATTTAATTATTATGAGTTCTCTATCTAAAAATAATGAAAAAATACTAAATAATATAAATTTTAATCTATAACTAGATTTTAATATATAAATCATTTGAATGGTCAGATCAACTATTTAAACTTTATAAATAAAAATGATCCATAGCGTACGTATTATCCGTACTATATGTAACATCATAGTCCAACTCATATTAATAAATAATTACAAAAATAAATTTCGAATTATATAAAATTCCAATTATATTTTAATGCCAGTCTAAAATAACTTTATTTTGTTATTTGCCACATTTATACCATTTTTATACAGCTTTAACTAAAAAAAGAAAATGTACTGTAATCCCCAAAATACCCTTCATCTTCCACTCCCTTCTGAACCTCCACGAATTGTGGCATGGAGAATTGGAGAGCTCAGTGCATCGCCACTCCTTGCCATTGGATCTTTTGCACCTGCATCTGCATGTATTCATATCGGGTGCTGGCAGTCCACCAAAAAATGTGTCCGAGTTCATTGACATTCATTTCTTGTACTCAGCCATTACTAGATAAATTAAGGGTCTGTGATGGATGGCTGACTCTGAAAAATAACAAATTAAGCATTAACGAAGCAGCAATTAGTTAATACATCTCAATATACAATGAGTTATCTTTTTTGTTTTAATTAAAGTTGTATGGGAATGATACAAATATGATAAATAATAAAATAAAATTAAGAAAAAAATAAATTCTAAAATGATATTTTGCTAATTTTAAATATAATTGCACAACAGTGAAACTGTTTAGCAATTATATTTTTCTCTCTTCTTGCTGTCTATTCTATTCTGACTGGCAGATAAGAGAGTGTACACGTGTCGAGAGTGGAAGTGGGGAATCGGATCGGCAAGGTGGAGTGGTGGATCCCTGGATTGTAAGGACTTTGGTGCATTTTTGCAATTTACCCATTATATTTCCAAGACTATTTTATAAATTATCATAAGTTTGTAAGAATATTTTGGATGTTATTGCAGTTAATAATTTTAGTAGATAACTCATATTGTTTATCTGTAATCGACGAGTGCTTGTAATTTTAGCAATATATCTCAATATTTATTGAAGAATTTGCTTGTTCAACCATCTATACATAATACATTACTACATTGTGTGAAATAAAAACGTTTAGTAACTGTTGAAGATTGATTAATTCTCAGGAACTTAATTTCTTAACTTTTCTGGAGTTAATACTATACTATAATGCATCCATTAAATCTACATTGTACATACATACATACATACACGCATGCATGCATACATACATACATACTATAAATGTCGTTATTTACAGATTATTAATGGACCGTAGACAAATATAGTACATGCTCTGTTTTAGATGAATGACACAACCATCAAAATTGGTGCAAATAGTACAATCTCATCAGTGGCAGTGCATGAATGTGTGCGAAGAAAAATTAACAATATTCGCTGAGCATGCAAAGACAGAAACAGCTCAACTAACCACATGTGTGAGTGTGATTGCTACACTTAATTTGCTTTGCATGATTTTGAAATTCTGTCTACCTTCATTCAACAAGCTAAGAGTACTCTATCTCTTTGATTGATTGTATCTAGCTGCTTAACATGATAACATCGCTTCAAATTTTATGTGCAGTGAAGTTAGTTGAAATAGATAATTCTGGTTTGGACATCATTATCTTCGTGGGAGTTGGTTCAATCAATTTGTTTGCAAGGGAGCATTGCATTTAAGATAATTAATTGCACTTTCTTTGAAATAGATAATAATTAATCTTTATCTAACTGAGATTGCAATCAGATACCGGGAATATCTTTCTGCATTTTAGATTTTTGCAATGAGAATCTTGCATTATCTTATTTTTTTTAACATTAATTATATTCTTGCAAAATGAATCTGGAGCAGAGCATATATTAACAAGAAGAAAAGACAAATCAAGATGAGACATTTCTTCAATAAAATAAGAGAATACCATGAACATTAATTAGTTTTTTTTATTACCAACCAGACAGAAATGAAAACATTATATTGCCTCATTTATGTAATTTGTAGCTAGCGCCGTATAATTATAATATAATACATTGGCAAGAGGAAATTTTGTACATTTAAAAAGCGAAACATAACACTCGCCCCACTAATATGGTCTAAGAGGCAAAGGTGTAGACACACACCTAAAATTGGTGTAGCATGTTTGTTTGGTTGTGAGCAGCCCATGGACATGTCATATGATCGTGTTTCTGTTTCATATATTCACCATTATTTTACCTTCACCAATGCACCATCTCTCTCTCTCTCTCTATATATATATATATATGTCACACACCTCAACCCCTTTAATCTATGCCAAGTTCAAATTCAAATTAAAAACACACACCACACAGTCTCTCCCTGCCTCCCTTTATATTTTTCTCTCTAAAAGTATGATGAAGCGAAGGTGCCAAGAAAAGGCAAGAGTGCTTAGCAAAAACCTGAGAGAACAAAAGGCCAAGTTGTACATAATCCGGCAGTGTGTTGTTATGCTTCTTTGCTGGCATGACTAATTTAGAGCAAATTTTTTTTTGGTTCTTTTCTATCTTTATTTATTGGTGTAATGAAGGTAATTTAGTGGCTGTTAACTAGCGATAGCTAGAACTTTATTTAGGTTGAAGGAATAGTGATTGTACATATCTTAATTAAATGAGTTGCTAGCTTAATTATTAGTTGAAAGTAGTGCTTTTATTCTCTCTGCCTTTTTCCAATTCTTATTTGCCTTTTGAAATGCTGGGTAATCTATTTCATTACTTACTGACTGCAGGGAATTAATATTTAAAAAAAAAACTGGATTTAGAGTCGAATTACTAGATTTCCTAATTAATTTACTTCAAGAAAGAACAATAAACGGCTCAACAAATAAATAAGAAAACAGGGCATGCAGAAATTAACATATATATGAACATACGCTCATGTTTTCATCTGATAGAATGCACAACAGATTGTGCTTTGTTTTGGTCAACTGCCAATTATTGATTTGTAACATAACATAATAAAACGGTCAGCCAGCTCATCTGCATTTACTGCTCAATAGTGGGCCCAGAAAATTATAACTACACTACTAGAGGGATGACGGCTTTAAATAATAACTGCTGGAGTATTATTTTTATTGCAACTTTTATTTTTAGAAGAAGAAGAAGATTCTAATGCCTCAAATTTTTATTGCTCAATCATGTTTCTAATTTTTAAATTTCTATTAACTCAAAATTTAGAACTAAAATATCAAAATAAAATTATTATAATTGATTTATATTATATTTTCTTCTTACGCATAAAAAAATATTAACTTTTTTACTTTCATTTTATGTGAATCAACAAGATATAAAATCAACGTTCAGAAAAGAATCATATTAGTGTTTCTTTTACAAACTCTTGATGTCACATAAAATAATATTTAAATATTATAATTTTTAATCTATACAAAAAATTATCTAAATCAAATCTAATGGTTTTATTTATTTTTAATTTTGAGTTATTAGAAATTTAAAAAGTGGAGGCATAATTGATGCACACACAAAATTGAGGCATTTGAACCCTCTTTTTTCTAAAAAAAATTAAATTTTTTCAAGGAATTTAACATGCCTTTTTTTATTATAAGAAATGAGCGAGATAAAATTTTGGACTCTTGATATATTTTTATATTACTTCATACTTGTAGAAGAAGATAAAATGTAAATGAAGTGAGATAAAAATTCGATACTGTGTAAAAAAATAATCATATTAGATTCTGAGAAAAATATTGATTTTATTTCTGGGGGAAAGTATTTGTAGTTTACAGAATAAAATAATCTAAAGAATAATTGTTGCAATTTATTTATGAATTTTACTGTTTTTGGCTTGTTATTCCCTTGCGAGAAAAAAAAAGGTTATAAACTTCGGAACATCCTTAGAAAATTTATTTTTTTATTTGTATTTTCATTAATGCAGTAATTGAATAAAAAAGTAATGTTTCTACGTTCCTTCTACTGCAAATGTATTTGTAGAAACAATTCAAATTGAAAATTGGATGTACATTTACCCTTCCTGCAAAACACAAACCAGCAATTGAAAATAAAAAAAAAATAATAATATCAGGTTATCAACTGTCAGACGATGAGACGAGGGGATGGATTTGGAGTTCACATTCTTCAGGGTGGGTAGCCACTAGTGGACAGATTTTTTACATTTGCTACAGTACTCAAGTAGCATTAAGATCCACGCTGAGTGTTTTAAACGGCTGGAATTCAATGAATGACCACTGTAAAAAATACAAATACATAGATTTGTGTTGTAGCTGACTAGCTGTACCTGGATTTGCACTTGCAGAAAGCGGAATTGCGTGCAACTTGCATGGAGCATCCAAAGTCCAAACTGCCTGGGAAACAGGAAACAGGAAAAAACAGGCTCACCCTTGTCAGGTATTAATGGATCTTTCATTTTACACAAATTAAGGCCACTGGTAAATTTATACTCCCTTTGTAGTCTGTTCACATGGTATCGGTATCAAAATCTCATTAGCTGTGCTGTGCTGTGTTTTTTTTTCTTGTTCTTTATGTTATCGTTTGGTTTTTGACCTAGAGAAAGAGAATCCTGTTTTATTTTTTGAATGATTGACCAAGAAAGAAATCAACCAATCACTTGTAAGATTTGATTCCCCTTCAACGTAACTCCTGATGAATAAATTAGATTTAATTAGATTTATCCTATTCTGACCAGCTAATACATTTTAATTTTTGAATAAAAACCAGCTAATGAATTTTTTTCTTCTCTTCTCATCCACGGATAACAAGTATCATCAACTTGACATCTGTCAAGATAATGATTATTGCATGAAGCGTGAATTAACCTTATTTGATCTTAGGTAGAGTAATCCATGGCCATTTCCTCAATGGAAACTAATTTTTTTTTTCTTTTCCAGTTCATCTAGTAAGGTCAAAATTAAGGGATACAAATATGTAAGCTAACTACGACATGTACATTTCTTTGCTTTTTTTCCCCAATTCTTCTAATAATTAATGTCAAAGGTGCTAAACTATGTACGCTTACTCTTCAAACTAAGCTAAATCTCTTTTAACTATAAGCCATCTTATTAATGAGTTTGACTTGAATAAATTAACTCTCTTTAATTAAACACTCGATCGTCGTTTGACATTTCTGTTTTCATACTTTTGTCTTAATTCTGAATTACTGATATATATAAAAACTATTCATTTTCTCTTATCCCCCCCAAAAAGAGCAATGTGCATGCCGTTAAAACAGATATCTTCATTCTACTAGAACTGCAATATAATTAAAGCTTATTATTTCCCTTGTCTTTTTATTAATTTTGCTTCAACATGTTTTTGGTGACACAAGTCCACGCTCATCTAAACAGATATCTTGTTTTATATGCGAGCAATGTGTGAATATATCGAACTAATTTATAAATTTTGAAAAACTTGTTTTTCTTTTTCTGAAATTTATCCAATTCAATTAAAAAATGACCTTTTTTAATATATATTATCCTCTTGGTCTTTACAACAAGGAACACATTTTAATTATAAATTCCGAGCTCCTTGAATTAATTGATCATCGTTCACTTGTGTTTGAGAACAAATAAAAAATCAAGATTATTTTAATTAATATAAGAGAAATTAAATTTAAAGTGGACGTTTGCCAAATTATTTGAAGTACTCTCCTTATAAAAAAATAAGTAACTGCCCTTTACAGCTGTCATTAATATCCATCGAATCATGAGCTTATGTAGTTCAATATTAAAAATATACCCCCTTTTCAATGAAATTGTCTTGGATAGTACTTGAAGTTGTTTTAAAGCTAGGTTTAAATCTCATTTAAAGTACTAATTTGGTTTACATGCACGAATTACTATGGCTAACATCGGCTATATTTTTCTTATTACGTGCTTATTTTTTTGAAACATCTACAACATAATTAAATCAACGAATTAATATTAAAAGTCCCGCCAGAATATTATATGATGATGCCTCACCTCACACGTTTCATATATATATATATAGTAGTTAATAGAAATTAATCTTCTCTATAAAGCTGCACAAGGCCACCTATACAAAGTGGAACCAAAACCAAGAAATCAAGCGAATCCACATCATTTGTGATAGAATAAAGTGCTGACCGAATTTACATCCCACCTTATTCAGTGTGAATTTCGATGTTGTTTGTTATTATAGTAAGTGAAGTAAATCTGTTCATTAGCTGTCTACTCTCGAGGATAAAAACCTCAAGCAACATTAAAGTATTAAAGACGGGATGGGATGGTCCGGTTCGGATCAAATTCCTTCGAATTACGCATGAGTATGGATTACGGGTGACGGGTGAGAACGGATGGGGCGGAACGGATTTGAGCGGTTCAAAATTAAAAAATTCCGATCTGATCTGTGTTGGATCCCGCGAATAAGACCCTCACGGATCAGAATGGATGAGCCAAGAGCCATCCGAGTGGGTCATGACGGGTGGGGACGGATTTATTTTTTTTCCAATGTCACAAAAAATGCAAATAAACCGTCAAAAACTCAAAAAAAATTCCAAAAAAAAGATTTTTTTTTATAAAATAATAGAAGTTAAAAAAAAATTTAATCAAAAAATTTATATAAAAATTTAACTAATTTGGTTTTATTAATTCTAATTATTTTATATAAAATTTTCATTATTTGGTTTGGGTTTTCGGGTCTAGCTGAAAATACCTATCCGGTATCACAGGTCGGGTTCGGGTTTCACGGGTATGGGGTCCGGTTTCACGGGTATCGAGTATGGGGTCCGGGTTTCACGGGTATCAAGTCTGGGTTTTACGGGTCACCCGTCTGTGTTTCACGGGTTTACCTAGCCGGCTACGGGTAGCGGGGTGAGAGCGGGGCGGGTGAGAGCGGATAACGGACGAGAGCGGGACAAATATGACAGTTTGAGTTATTTTGTTCACATGGTATTCTAATATTTATATGTAATATTTAATGTAACACTGACACTTTTTGTTTGAAATTCTGATTTCATCCCATCTAAATCAAACTCTGAAATAGCAGAGGACCAAGCTTTGTAGTTTGTATCATACGCATATGCATAGTCATGCTTTTATGTAGATGTGACAGAACTCGACCCGACCTGAGAAATTCGTCTGATTCGTCCGGATCCGAAACTGATCCGATCTGATTTTTTAAGAAAGTCAAACTGACCCGACCTGATCCGACTCAACCCGAGATCAAATGGCCTTCAATACAATCGAAATCTATTAACGATCTAAAAAAAAATACAACATGTAAATTGACTTGATCCGACCCTGACCCGACCCGATTTCTTCTATAAAATCAAACTAACCCGACCCGTCCAACCTGAACCTGAACCCGAACCGCCCGCCCAATTGCCACCTCTACTTTTATGTTGGCATGAATATAATTGGTGATCACATTTCTACTTCTACATCCTTTTTCAATGTATAACTAACTTTTGTTCCTTATAAGACATATGGCTAATTTTAAATTATGTTCTTCAAACAATGAAGTTACAATTTATTTCAATTACTACTTCACTATTTCATTACATATTTATATATTCTATGAAAATAAATAATAATATATTCATAAGCGTACATCTTTTTGCATATTTCGATATGGTACAGTGCTTTGTAATACCCCTCATTTCATTCATTATCATCGACTATACGATTATGTTTTTTAGGAGTTTTTTTATTATAAATAATAGAGACACATAAAGATACAAGACATTCAAATATTTTTCATTTGGATGTATAGTCTTTTTGCACACGTTTTTCCCCATCTCCACGTCCAAAAAAAAAAATTAATGCATTTTTCGTTGCGCAGAGTCGTAGAGGCATGACATGCATTAATTGTGAGTCATTACGTATAATTAGTGGTTTGAAGACGGTCCGGGTCGGTCCGGTTCAAACCCGGATGGTCCATGGTCCCGCATGGTCTACGGTCTACGGTTCCGCACGGTCCATATGGACCGGTTCTAGGGGGTCCAAATTCAAAAAAACCGAACTCGTCTCACCGTTGGCCCCCGAGGGACGGACCCCCACGGGACGGTCCACGGTCCGGTCAGGTCCGAAATTTTTATTTTTTTTATAAATTGAGAAAAATAATAATTTATCATATTTTTTTGATAATAATTTTTAACTAATTCAAATTATTATTTTTAATTGTTTAAAAATCTAATAGTACTAAAAAATTAAAAAAATTGCAAAAAATAAAATTTCAGAAAATTATAAAAAAATAATAAAAGTTGAAAAATAAATTTATTAATTTTTAAATAATAATTTTTATCAAATTAATTATGTATTTTTTAGTAATTTAAAAATCAAATAATACAAAAAATCGGGGGTCCGGTCCGGGACGGTCCGGTCCACGGTACCTCACGGTCCATGATCCGATCCGGTTCGGTCCATGGGTTTGCACGGGACAGGTCGACACGGTCCATTTTCGGGTGAAGGGAGGACCGACCCACCGTTGGACCGGACCGTGGTAGGTAGGGCTGTCAACGGTCGATCGTTTGACCGTTTCGTCGTTTCATTTCGGCGCAAACGAAATGGAACAATCAGATATTTTAGTTCCGTTTCAATAACGAAACGGTTAACGCAATTAAATTCTATTTCGTTCCAACAACGAAACGATTAACGAAATTTTGTTGTTTTGTTTCGTTTCAACTATCATTTCGTTTAAATTATATACATCTGCTATATACTATTGCAGACAAAATGTTTACTCAGTAATTAATATCTAAACGCATGCTCGTCCTTTCCGCCGCTCTCTTCTCTCGTCGTCGCACGCGACATAAACCCTAATCCTCTCTCTCTCTCTCTCGCTCTCGCTCTCGCTCTTTTTTCGCCGCTCTAATCTCTCTCTCTCTTTCACGCAGACAAACTAAACCCTAAATGGTCTGTCTCGCTCAGAGTCAGCAGCTCTCTCAGGCTCTCACACTCGCGCTGTCTCGATCAACCGATCTCCTCTCTATTTCGCTCGCTCTCTAAGAGATAATTCAGATTTCCCCATCATTACCTTGCCTGTGTCTAGGAGGCTGTCGGGATCGCCACTCGATGATTTTCTGGCCTAGTTTCCACCTGTACAGAGCTAAATGGGTCAATAATTGGTTTAAAGAACAAATCTACACTATAGCTTGGGCCTGGGCTGAGAGACAGGTTATAGATCATCAATGAAGGTCTCGTCGCCACCAGACTGGCACAAGGTGATCGATTCCTTGCTTATATATTTTCTTGTTGTATTGTTATTGAACAAAAATAAAGAAAGAAAGAAAGAGAGAGAGGTACATATTACAGACTTACAGTTGTCTTTGCTCTTGCTCTTGCTATTTGTTCATTTTTTTAATTCACTTATATCTGATAATTTCGTGTTTGCAGAGTATACAGAGGTACAAACTAACAGTTGTCTTTGCTCTTTGCTCTTTGCTCATGCTCTTACTCTTGCTGCTTGTATTGTGTAACAATGACTGATTCAGACTTTGTTGTTTCTGAGCCTGATATATCTGATGATGAGTAAGTCCCCTTTTACTTTGCTCTTGTTATTTTTGGCTGATTCAATTAATATGTCAACGATTGAGAAATTATTAGTATGTGAGCAAATGTTGGCTTTGTTACATACTGGCTTGTTAGCTTTGTTACATACTGATATCTGAGAAATTGTTAGTCACTGACTTGTTAGCTTTGTTACATACTGATATCTGAGAAATTATTAGTCACTGACTTGTTAGTTACTGGCTTGTTGCCTTGTTAGTTACTATATTAGTATGTCAGTATGTCAATATATCTGATATTATTTTCACTTGTAATTTAGCATGGGACCATGGTTGAATCTTGAAACCACAAAGGAGATTGATATGATACAAATTGATGTAAGAACTGAAACTCAAAACCCTAATGTACCTGAATAACCCACAAAAAAGAGGAAATATCGTGAATCATACTCTGATGTGTGAAAATATTTCAAAAGGGGAAAGATAGGAGATGATGGTAGTTATGATGCTATATGTAATTATTATGAGAAATGTTATAAGCAAGGTAATCAAAGGAGCACTAGCTCTTTGAAACATCACATTACCAAAGGTTGCAAGAAAATCTCATGGGTTCTGTTAAACGATCAAAAATTTTTGACCGTTTTGGTCGTTTCTTTGGTTTCAATTAACAAAACGGTTAACGCAATAAATGACATTTGCGTTTCATTTTTTAAACGGTTAACGAAATAAAATTTTATAACTGTTATTTAAATGAAACAATTAACACAATTTTATATTTTTGTGACCGTTATAATTGTTTGACACCCCTAGTGGTAGGGCACGGACGGTCCACGGTCCGGTCCGGTCCACGATCACGGTCCGTCCGGAACGGATTGGACCGTCCGGTCTATATAAAACCACTACGTATAATACACTCATTTTGGAGTTAAACAAGCCCTCTAGCAAATTAATTGTGAGTCGTACAACAAATCAAAATCTAAAAGATTCCGTTCCAAGATTTGTTGGCATCTTGACAGATGGGTTTTCTACCTCCTATAACGGAGCTTAATTTGAAGATTATATATATAATTGGGCGTGCTATATATATATATAGTACGAATCACTTCCATATTATGTATAACATAAATAATTTTCATGCTATAAATCAGTTTTTTATTATCAAAGTATAAATAATCGATTCAACCGTACAAAATATTTTTCATATGAATATTTAGACATTTACCAAATTTAATATATTTTAGAATTTTTTTATTATTTTTTAAATAGTTAGTTTATCACTTCTTTTGAATGACTCATAATAACTAAATCAAGTGATTTTCTAATTATCTTATAAAATAGTAAAAAAAAAATTATAAAAATTATGAATTTTTATCTATATCTAGATATTCATATGAAAATCATTTTGTACGGTTAGATCGACCATTTAACTTTCAAAATAAAAACTGATCCATAACACAAGAGTAATATGTGCTATGCATAACCCAACTCCCTCTCTATATATAGGCAAAACTGAGTCATAGTTCTCTAACATTTTTATTAGTTGTCAGTCTATATCACCCAAATTTATTTACATCAACAGCTGACAAATATATAGGGACATTGATCAATTTAGAGATAGAACTAAGTAATATTTTTAAATTGAAAAATAGAATAATATATATCTTAATCATATTTGTTTTATTTATTTCAAATCATTTGCCAACAAAAGAAAAAAAAATCAACTTCTTCTGAAGGCAGGACTTGTGCTAACATAGACTTTCCCTCTACTATCATATATTGTGCACTAATAATTGACCCTTATTAAATTGTCTTATAAAACAACTTGTCATCCACCACGGCAACATCCTCCATGTATTTGGGCCATCTTTCCTTTGTATTCTTTAGTTGAAAGGTGTCAACAATGGCCGAAATATATATATAGTAAAGATACCGTAAATAGCTCACGGAGACATTTTGTGATCTTAACTCAAAAAATATATCAAATCATCTCTAAATTATAATTTATCATGCTCATTAACTTATATATATGAAAATCTTATGAGATGCAAAAATTTAGAGTGTTTTTAGTTTTAAGTTATAGTTTTTAAATTTTAAAAATTAGCTTTCAAAATAATAATAAAATAATTAATGTTTGGACATCATTTTTAAAAATAAAGAAACGATGACTTAAAAATCTCAAAACACTCTAAATTTTTGCATCTCACAAGATTTTCATATAAAAAAATTAATAAGAATGATAAATTAAAATTTGAAAATAATTTGATATATATGCTTTTTGAGTTAAGCTCATGATAGGCTTCCATGAATTTAGCTCAAAAAGTATATATCAAATGATCTTCAAATTTTGATTTTTACTCTCATCATATTGAAATCTTATGAGATATAAAAATTTGAGATGTTTCAAATTTTCTAAGTCACTCTTTTTAATTTTTGAAAATAATTTACAAATATTAAATATTTTATTATTATTCTTAGAACTGATTTTTCAAAAATTAAAAATAGTGATTTAAAAAACTCGAAATATCCCAAAATTTTGTATCCCATAATATTTCAATATGAAAATTTTAATGAGAGTGAAAAATTAAAATTTAAAGATCATTTGATATATATTTTTTGAGTTAAGCTTACGGAGCCCTTCCGTGAGCTTAAGAACACCATAACTTAAGCTCATGAAAGTCTTCCGTGAGCTTAACTCAAAAAGTATATCAAATTATCTCTAAATTTTAATTTATCATGCTCATTATATTCTTTATATGAAAATCTTATGGGATGCAAAAAATTGGAGTGTTTTGAGTTTTTTAGGTCATGATTTTTAATTTTTAAAAATTAACTCTAAAAATAATAATAAGATATTCAATGTTTGAACATCATTTTAAAAAATTAAAAACAATGACTTAAAAAACTCAAAATACTCCAAATATTTGCATCCTATAAAATTTTCATATAAAGAATTTAATGAGCGTGATAAATTAAATTAAAAATGATTTGATGTACTTTTTAAGTTAAACTTACGAAAGGTCTCTATGAATTTAAACTCACGGTATCTTTGCTCCCCCTCTCTCTCTCTATATATATATATATTACTTCTCGGGAAAAAAAAGTTACTTTCACACAGTCAAAATGTATGCACCATAGCGCATGTTAGCTTCATATTGACTTTGTTATATTATATATACTAGAATTCATTAATTAGCTGTCAACCCCTGCAGCTGACTTTTACCATAAAATCAAGCGGAAAGTCGAGGGATTGAAAACCACTTTTTCAGGTAAAACCATTTAAAATTGCAGCTATATAGTGTACATGTGTGGTTAAATATTTACCGACTCAAATTCTGAAACATATACTTTTCAAAAGTATTTACCCTTAATATTGTGCAAATAGAGTATGCAGAACTTGACTGGCAAGAATAATTTCTCAAAAACTATTTCATAATTTCCAGTACTCCAAACTTCTCTTAACAAGAGAACAGATACAACTTAGTAATGTATAAAATAAGAAACAAAAAAAATTCAGTTAGAAAGTTGAATTTTGACCTTTTTGTTTTTGGTTTTTGTGGTTGACATTAGATGTCCCTGCAATCTTTGAGATTACTCATCACTACTTGAGAAAAATTATGTAAACTTAAAAGTATTAGCAAGCTATATCATAGTCAAATATTTAACAAACAATAAAGTAAAAATCACAGAATAAATCAAGTACATTGAATCTTTCTGATTACTCATCTGTATAAAAGCACTAGTCCACCCCCAACAAAAACCACATAAATTTTCTTAGTTTCAATCTCCATTTCCGTTCTTTCTGTTTGGATTAACAGCTCAATTTCAATTCAAAACATGAAGCTAGGAGCTCTGGAGAAGCAAAGAAAGGGGGTAACCAGAGCTCTTAGAGAACAGAGAGCAAAACTTTACATTATTCGACAATGTGTTGTCATGCTTCTCTGCTGGCACAACTGATTCAATATGAAAAAAAAAACAGCACTCATTTTTTTTTTTGGTTTTTATTTTCCTTCTGACTTTTTTCCCTGCCAGAATGCTTATACATAGAGCATTGTGCAGGAAAGGGATTGTACTATAGTTTAATACTAATCTAGAAAGTTTTGATTTTTTTCCTTTTTGTTAATCTCGGATATAGGATATGAGAAAGGAATTAATACAAGTACAATATCCACGTTTTTTATTTCTTTGGGAGGCTATGAATGATTATTGCAGTTTTGCAATTACATGTAAGTTGCATTTTCCAATTATTATTGTTTCTGTTTTATGGTACACAACATGAATATTGGTTTTCAGACATGAAATTACATGCTTGTTTGTGTAATGCCGAATCTGATACTTCACCTCTTCAACGAAATTCATTTGTTCTCCTTTTTTAATATCATAATGTCATTTGTTCACAGCACATGAAACAACTTCATTAATGTGACTACTTAATTATAAAATGCCTTCCACTGTTGACCATACTTCACAAAAATGAAGAAAATTATCATAATCTACTGGCCTGAGATTGGGGCCTTTTCATTCTGGATTGTGTCAGTTTGCGTGGTACAACCAGGACCCACCATATTGCTACTATTACTATAGTCTATAGGTGTGTCAAGCTGGATACAATGACTTAACCAGTTCAAATGATGGTTCCAAGAATCAGTAAACAGGAAATAGAAGGAACTAGTGATAAGCCGATGACATGATCATTATGTGCCAATTCAAAATGACCAGCACGAATGGCTGGGACATGATTCAGCAAGCGACAACTGACTGTTATAAAATACATTTTTAATTTCCTCCCCCATGACATTAAAAATAGAAGTTACATCTTGAACATACCAAGATTGTCAAGTTAAATCTATTTTCAAATAAGTCAACTATTAAGAGTAATACATTTATACAAACTACAATTTAATTATCTGCATGAAGCATATTTTGCATGTCACTATATTTCATTATTTTAAAAAAATAATATATGTTCATTTCAGCATAAATCTGGTCAATACCCATTTCCTCAGTCTATTCCTCAAGCTGAATAAACCTCCCAGAAATGAGTTTCCTATCAAACGAAAACAAAAGCAACATTAATATTTAGCTCCAATATTATTTTCGTACAGACTGTAAAAAAAAAACAATTCAAGGTTGGCAAAGATAATTCAAAGGCTAATATGGGAAGTACTAAACGGAAGGAACAAAAATAGCCAAAAAACCTTAGAGGAGGCATTTTCTCATCGGATAAAATTCTTTCTAGTCTCTCTTCAAATGGAGTAGCATGCCACTTAACTCGCTGATCCTGACATATTTTAAAAATGTAAAGTCTCTAACAATGACAAGAAAAAACATTATATCTTGAATTGAAAATTGAAGGAATTCTTAATTCTAGGGTATAGACTGGCTTGTACTACTGGGCTGTACCAGATCAGTTTGCATTGTTTGTGCTTCAAGATTGTATATACCATTACCAATGGCATCAAAAACTACAATGTTAAAATTACTTGCTATGTCATTCTACACCCTTAAATCTTCCATACAAAATATGTTTTCAAGAATGAAATTTATACCTCTTTATATTTGGTTGTGGTATTTGGGATTCCATTTAGATACTGTGAAAGGTCTGGAATCACAACTTTAGGAGTATCCTCAGAACACTTCTTGTTATGAAAAGAGCACTCTCGAGCCACCTCATTTTCCTTCTTCAATTCAACTAATTTGAAGTCACTGGAAGCCTCCACTTGGTGTGTCAGTTTCAACGCAGCATAAACTTGCTTCTCAGTCATTGGGGTGCCCTTGTACAATGCATCAACACTTGCAGGTGTTTGCATTTCACCATCGAGAGATATTACAGTCAGGTATGGTGAATTGGGATCCGAAACTGGAAATTCTGAGCCATTTCTGACCTGTGTCAGATCCATCTTACAATCTTTGGTCTCTTCAGAACTGTTATACATAAGAAAATCAATAAAAAGAATGTCTGCATCTGCTAGCAATAGCACTTGACATGTCATATTTGCAAATTCAAAACAAAATAGAAATTTTCAACTATCACGACTAACATAGTTGAGACCTTTGCAATTATTGCAAATAACACCCTACTGTTAAGTCATCGAAAAGATATTGCCCTCCATTGTTCTTGATAAATACATGGTTGTTTTAATTTTAAAACTACACTGTGTAAGTTATGACCTAAACACTAATGAACCAACCCAGATTTCAACAACAGATTTAGTTTAAAATTATGGTTAATTACCAATTTATCAGTGCTTCAATTTGGAATGTTGGGAACCTGATCCCAACTTAACAAGGCACTATTCATCATGTTATACTCAACAATTTCATACCTTCCAGAGCCAGGTGTGTTCTGAATAGAAGTGCAATTTTCCATTTCCAGACTTGGAGTTCTTACTGTCGCTCGGTCAGGGTTATTTTCTTGTTCACGCTGCACAACCAACTGGGTCTTCTTATCAGACAAGGTATGAGCAGGTTCTGAAGAATTATTTGAACCGTTAAGCTCCTGAAGAGCTATTCTTTTATTTGATTGGCGAATTTCCGTCGGAGTCTCCTGTATAGCACTGCTTAGCTTGATGTGCTTGGTCTATTTTCACAAAAATTAAGATCATTACCTCTGGTTCCTCTTGTTTAATTTGAAGTGCAACTTAATATCAGTACAGCAGAAATATATTTGGCTGCTACTGGTAAAAGATAGCATTTCTCCTTTCTGAAATGTCTTTTACTAATTTCATTACTTGGCTACATAGGTTGGAACACGATTACAAGAACACTGCTCAGAGTTTACTTAAAAAAGAAAAACAAAAGTTCTCTCAGTGTTCTTCAGGTAAAATGAAAGAGAAGCTAGAAATTATCCACTATAGCAGGTTGCTCTAACATCAGTGCACTAATAAGTATAATATAGGTCTATAATGTCCTCAATGAAACAATACCTCACAAAAGGAACCCGAATTAGGAGCTTCTAGACCTACTTCTTGTGTAAGCTGCTTGTCGGAAGTATGAGGATGATCGAGCTTCTCATCTGTATCCAAAAAAAAAAAAATAAAAAAAAACAGAGGCTGGTTGAAGCATATCATCGCTCAAGATGTTTGGAGTATATTTACAGAAAAGAGATCACACCATTTTCTCCATTGAGCGAGGGAGAACCTAACTCCTCTACAACAAATTGTTCGTTTAAAGTCCCCTGCATAAAAGTATCACAAGACGCATGTATCAGCTCTTTTCTTTATTCTTTAGGAATAATCACACCTTTTCTTTTCTGGTTAGAAAACCAACGCACAAATTAAGAAGAAACGAAATGAAACAAAACCTAACCTGGTCATGGTAAGAATTCGAGTTGCAGCGTTGAGTTCTCCCCTCCTGATTTCGAAAGCATGAGACGAAACACCCCATGAGAGAAATCCAGCAACGATTTACCAATCGAGAGAGAAGTCCGAAGTGTTTTGGGAGAGGAGAGCGGGTGAGAGAGAGAGAGAGAGAGACCAGCTTTAATTTGAAATCAGATTCGATCGAACCGGACTAAACGTAAAATATATGCGGTTTTTATTTTTTAATAATATATCGAACCGGATTAAAAGAGGTGTGTTGTGTTCAATTGTTGTAGGAAGTTTATAGAACCATGTAATTGCTTGTAATTTGGATTAGAGTGACAAGTTGTGATTAAAGTTTTTGAAGACTACAATTGTAATATGGCAGATTGGATATTTTGTGTTTTGTGGGGAATTGCATGATTATTCAAGATAGCTGATGACCTGATGTATTTCACTTTTAAGTAGAGATCACTTAGAACTCAGAAGACAAAGGGAGTGTTTGGCACTCTATGTAATAGCAAAAAGTTGGAATAGAATAGCTATTCCGATGAATTAATTTGCCAAACGAATTTTAGACTAAGTAGAAGAGTGCGGAATAGTGCTAATCCGGTATACCAACTTATAGGTGGAATACCGGATTAGCTCTCGTCGAATAGCGATTATTGTTTGATTATATTATATTATATTATTATATTATGATTATGATTAAGATTTAGTATTATTATATTATTATATTATATTTATGATTATAATTTATTATTATATTAATATTATGATGATTATTATTTTTTATTATTATTATCATTATATTATTATTATTAAATTATTATTATCATTATTGTTATTATATTATCGTTACCATTAGCATTATTATATTATTTATTATTATTATAAATATAATTTTAATATTATATTATTATATTATGAATATAAATATAATTATTATATTATTATGATCAAGATTATTTATTATTATATTATTATATTATGATGATTATGATTATGATTATGATTATTATTACTTATTATTATTTTATTATGTTATATTATATTATTATATGTTGATTATAGTGATGATTAATTTATTATTATATTATTATAATTATAATTATTTTTATGATTATGATAATATTTTTATTATTATATTATTATGATTATGTTTATGGTTATATTATTATGATTATGACTATAATTATTATTATCATGATTATGATAATGATTATTATATTATTAAAATTATGATTACTTATTATTATTTTATTATTATAATTATGATTGTAATTATAATTTATTATTATTATTATATTACTATATTATGATTATGTTTATATTTTTATTATATTACTATTATAATATTATTATTTATTATGATTATTTTTTATTAGTTTATTATTATTTTATTATGTTGTATTATATTATTATACGTTGATTATAGTTATGATTAATTTATTATTATATTATTATAATTATTATTATTTATAATTATTTTTATGATTATGATTATATTTTTATTATTATATTATTATGATTATGATTATGGTTATATAATTATGATTGTAATCATATTTTTTTATTATTATATTACTATATTATGATAATGTTTATATTTTATTATATTAATAATATAATATTATTATTTATTATGAATATTTTTTATTACTTTATTATTATTATCTTACTATTATGATTATTATTTTACTATTATTATTATTATCATCATCATTATTAGTATCATAATTATTCATATTTTAACTATTCTGAGTAACAACTGTCAAACGATATTTTCACTCTTCCGAATAGTCAAGAATACCACTCTTCTACCACTCTTCCAAAAAAACACTATTCTATCACTCTTCCAAAATTATCATTCTTCCAAAGCGATTTGTCAAACGGACCCAAAGAAATGATCTTCATTTCAATATTCTCATTTAGAAATTCATATGAGCAAAATTATAAGGTAAAACTGCATTATTTCATCAAAAGTGATTTTTTTTTTTTTTTTTTTTTTGTGAATACAAGAGAGTTATGGAACCATATCTGTTAGTGATTTTAGCGTTCGATTATTTATTAACATTTAACATTAATAAACTCAAAATTCGTGTTTAGACTTCCCCACAGCCGTTGTTTTTCTCGAGTAGCGTTGTGATTTCCGCAACCGCATGTTCGATTATTTTTTTAACTCAATTATTTTTTTAACATAATCAAGTTGTATTTTTATTTTTTATTCTGGGGGCGCAGGAGAGGAGGCCCTCCGCTCCGTTTCTCGCTCTCTCGAAATTCCAAAACGAAACGGCAATCGGCAAACCTCAGGCTCAGAGGCTCAGAGGCTCAGAGAGAGGCGCTAATGTCGAGGGCCGAGGGGAGAGAAGAGTAGCTAGCGAGAGAGAGCGAGAGAGTTATGGCGGAAGCCAAGCAGCTGATAGTGGTGGTGGAGACAACGGCGGCGATGGGTCCTTTCTGGACCACCATCCTCTCCGATTATCTCGAAAAGATCATCAGGTCCTTTTCCCACTTCCTCTCTCACTCACACCTTCTTCCCCCATCATCGGGTCCTTCCTTATTCTGTTTGCCCAGACTTAATTCTGCCCCTATCTAGATTGCGACCTTCTGATTCAATCCTCTAACGTCTAAATATCATCATGATGAAGTCTACAAGTTCTTCCATTTATGTTGCTTCATTATTTTGATTGATATTGGTGTTTCACTGAATTTTTACAGGTCCTTCAATGGAAATGAGGTGACCGGGCAGGTAATCTCTTTGTATTTCATTTCTTCATTTCTGTGAGAAAAACAAGTACAACTACAAGGAACTCATTTTTTTTTTGATAAATCTGACGTTTCTTTTGTTGTTCATATAAGCAGAAATTGGCTGGAGCCATTCCTGAGTTTGCTCTGGTCACGTTCAGTGCACATGGACCGTATAGCTGTAGACATCTACATTACTTTCAACTGAGAATTCACCACCCTCTTTAAAAATTTAAAATTTTTGGAAAACCAATTGCATTGAAAGTGTTGGTTTTGACCTTTCTAATATAATAGGTTTTAAGGTGCAAAGAACTGGATGGACAAGGGATGTGGACAGGTTTTTGCAGTGGCTGACAATCCTTCATTTTTCTGGTGGTGGTTTTGGTGATGCTTGTACGGCAGAAGGCCTCTCTGACGCAATATTTGTACATTCATTTTTATTCATTACTCTGTCTGATAACTTACAGATAGTTTTGATGAAATTTCAAGATAAATTCTACTTAGTACTCATAAAAAATTATCTATTTTGATATGTAATCACAATACTGTATGGAAAAAAGGTACACCATGTGAAGAAATAATAGAAATGAGCACTGATCCCTTGTCTTTTGCAGATGCTACATGAACAGGAATCCAGTCAGGTTGTTACTGGTGAGGTGAGCAAGCACTGTGTGCTGGCTTGTGCTAGCAATCCATATGTGCTTCCAACTCCTGTGTACAGGCCATCAGTTGAGAAAAATGAGAATGGCGAGCCAATGCAACCTTCTTTCCTGGCTGATGCTGAGGCTGTTGCTAAATGCTTCTCACAGGTATTTTCTACTTTCACTTTTATTGTTTGGTTCTTCAGTTTTTCTATAGTTGTCTCTTTATAGGTTCAATGTATTTTGACTAGTATTTTTTAAGGATATTTTTTGGAATGTGTGCAGTGCTCTGTTTCCTTGTCAGTTATTTCACCAAAACAGCTGCCCAAATTGAGAGATATCTACAATGCGGTAACCTTATTTTCCCGACTTAGTCCTCTCTAACATATATTGTACTATTCACATACGATACACAATACTTCTGTTTTTGGTAAACTATTTTGAATTATGTTAACACTTAGTGCTTGACCCATAAATTACATAGATGACCAATGGCACAAATGCTGTACGGTACATATGCTTCATTAGTGCAAGTATTATCTGGACACATACAAGAATAAAATATTGAAATACCATAAAATCAATCATTTTTAAGTGATGAATAGAATAACAAACTAAAAATGGCTAACGTGATCTTTCAACAAAAATGTACTAATTAAGTAACAGATTTGCCCTCTTTTTGATAGGGAAAGAGAGGTGCTAGGCCGGCCGACCCATCAGCTGACCAGGTGAAGCACTCTCAACACCTGGTTTTGCTCTCTGACAGTTTCTTGGAGGCAAGGTTGGCCTTGAACCGCCCAATAAGTGCACACCTGGTACCAAATCCTGGTATTGGGAAGCTTGATGGGCCTACTACTGCTCCGGTTTCGATACCAGTACCAGGGCCCACACCTCAGAACTCCAATTCGTCAGGTTGTATATCATTAACATAATGCTATCAAAGTGAAGAAAAAGAAAATAATCTTTTCTTTACTTGAAATCAAGGTTTAGTGATTTCATGTCAAGTTCTTGTCGTTAGTGGTAATTGCTAGTGGTAAATAGCTTGTAAGCTACAATAGAGAAAATCTTATTGTTTCCTTCTACTCGGTCACATTTGGTTATTGTTTTCTTTTTGAAGGTCTGAACGGAATGAACTAATCTTTAGAATGGTTTGGTTTAATTGAACCTAGTCAGGCTAATGATTGTTAATGTGAATTATGTTTCATTGATACATGTTAGGAAATCTGTAGAAGTTATAATTGAGGAAATCTTCCTTCTCCTTCTACTTATTTGAGTAGCTTTAGTGGTCATTTCCTGTTTAAAGGTTTGAATGAAATAATTAAATCTTTGGAATGGTTTTTGGTTTATTGAATTCAATCAGGCTGATTTTTGTTAATGTAAATTATATTCCATCGATACTTGATTATGAAATCTAAAATCTTGCATATGCACTATAATGTTATTGTACATATCATATCATATATTTTTATGCAACCATTAGCAATTTGGTTTCTTCAGCTTCTTTGGTTCATTGAATTTTGATTTAACATTATATTTGTTAACAGAGTCTATAATAATTTTTAGATAAATATAATCAAATATTTTACTAGAACAATTTGCATAAAGGTTGTTTACAGCAACAACAACAAAGCCTTTAATCCCAATAAATTGGGGTTTATAAGAGTTGTTGCTTTTAAATTTTGCGCAGTTATATGTGATAAATGACTTTAATTATGCTGGCGATAATTTTCGTGACGTGTTTGTCATTTTCCTTTTCCTTGTTTTTGCAACTCTTCTATTCTTTGCATCAAGGGATGCATCTTGTATGTGTATGATGCATCCAACTTATAGCATTAATTGCCAATCGTCATATTTGGGTAAGTCTTGCGGTAAAATCTGGATTATACTTGAAACCATGTCCGAGTTTCTAGCATCAATCATTTGTATTATATTTACCATCCAATATCCGTTTGCTATCAAAATGTAACGTACTAATCATATTTTTCTTTAACCCAGTGAGTGGGTCGTCCTTACTAAATCGGCCTCTGACAGGTGGCAACATGCCAACTGCCAACGTTAAAGTTGTAAGTTCTTTTTGTTCAATTTTTTTAGCTGTTTCTTTTAAATTAGTTCTTGGGACACGGCCAATGAAACTAAGGGCTTTAATTATGTGAAAAGTATTTAGTACTTGGACCTACTTTGAAAGCATACAGAAGTTGCCTACACAAGAAAATGGCTCCGATAAATTGCATAAAATGCTGGTCATATTGGTGTACTGTACCACTTCGAGCTGGTCTCTTTTGGTATGTAAGTCATGACTTTATCCAATAATAATTTTACTTATTTTACAGGAGCCGGTCACTGCATCTTTTTCCATGGTAACTGGCCCTGGGACAGGATTCTCTCATCATGTGGGGTCTGTGCCTGGCATCTCTTCTCAGCCAATTCCGACAGTTCAAACATCCTCTCCTTCCCCCATTAAACAACAAATGCCAACTATGAACAATAGTAACAATACGATGACAAATAACAATAACACCATGAGCAATGCAGATGCCATGCAAGACCTCAAACCATCAGCACCCAACACTGTAAACCAACCCATCCGGCCCGGAGGCCCTGGGAATGTGAACATACTCAATACTTTATCTGCACTGGGTACAGCTGTCAGGTCGACTTCTCTTGCAGCTGGGCCCAGCTCTCTTGGTCTACCCACCATGGGAGGGACTCCTATAGCAGTGCACATGTCGAATATGATAGCTGGCTCAGGTACACAGATTGGCCAGAATGCGGGCCTCGGATCCTTTAACCCACCCACTTCCAACATGTCAGCCTCCTTAGGAAATACAAGCAATATTCAAGGTACTTTTTTAGTTCTTATTTTTGGTTCTGCATGTGCCTGTTGATGTTCTTGATTAATTTCCTTTCTTCGTGCTTACATGTTTCTGTGTGGAAACATAATTGAAGTCTTTGTCTTTGGTACTTTTGGACAGGTATGGGGCAATCAATGCCTAATGTGGGACCACAAATGGGGCAAGGTAGCGGGAGCATGGTCATGAACCAATCGTCAATGGGAGGTGGTATTGGATCAGCAGGTCAAGGCATGGCATCAGGACCTGGTAATATGATGCCTACACCTGGAATGACTCAGCAGTCAGGAGGTGTGAACACTATGGGGATGGGAAGCAACTCAGGCATGAATATGCCTCTTACTCAGCAGCAGAATGCCCAACAGTCACAGTCCAAGTATGTCAAAATATGGGAGGTAGGAATTGTGTTACCCTAATTTTGAAGTACCACTCTATTTCTATAATAAAACATAAACACATGCTGTATATTTTGGCAAAGTCTCGTGCATGATGAAAAATGTTTCGGTTGTCTTTCTGAACCATTGAAGAAATGGCCTATTTTCTATCTCATTGAAATCATCTGAAAGGGCTGAAACTGCCCCTGTTATATTGCTTTGCTAAGGGGAATGTAGAGGACAGAGGGTAGTATTGGCATTCCATGCAGAAATCTTGCGAGATGCGGGATTAAAAATTTTGTGAGGATAATTGGTGTTTTGTGTGTTTAACAGGGCAGAAGTTTTTTAAAATATTTCTATTTCTAAGTTTTGTTTGGTAAGGTAAGGAAGTTTTGAATTGTCAATGAATGTGTTGTATATTGCATTCAAGGCATTTTTTTAAACTAGTTCACTTATTTTATTTATATATTACTGTTATTATTATTATTATTATTATTATTATTATTATATCATCATCATAATCATTGTCATTATCGTCAGTATCATCATCATCATCATTGTCATCATCGTTGTCATTATGATCTCTGTGATTTCCAATTGGGTTTCATTTCTAGCCTACCCCAATTTATTTGGGATTAAAGGCTTTGTTGTTGTTGTTACTTATTTTATTTATTAATTTTTTGTAGGGAACATTGTCTGGACAGAGGCAAGGGCAGCCAGTATTTATTTGTAAACTTGAAGTAAGTTGATGGTGGTCATAAATTGTTTCATCTGAATTTTGCTGGTTAAATTTATATTACCTACCTGAATGTGTGAGGGGCTAGAAAATTCACAGAATTGATATTTCTCGAGTACAAATCTAGCTTCCAATTGTCTGGTTAGCCATGGCACTATTGGTATGAATATCTGATAGCATATCACAAATTTGCATATACAATAGACCAATTAAATTGTATCTAGCCCTTCAAAACGTCTGTTCTTCTCCATTAAACTTCCATGTTTTTTGTTTTTTCTTTTCCTTATTATAGGGTTACAGAAGTGCATCTGCATCTGACACGTGAGTTTTCTGTTTTTCTTTTCGTTTCTTTTCTTTCTCATGTTCACAAATTAAAAACTTGAAGTATGTTGTTTAATTAGTTAAATGTTTTATGTGCAGGCTCGCAGCTGATTGGCCATCAACTATGCAAATAGTTCGGCTTATTGCTCAGGAGCATATGAATAACAAGTTCTTTTTTTTCCTCTCTACTTATGAAAAACAATTTCTGGAGGGATTTGATTTGTAAATTTCTGTTTATATATGGAACTGGGGTATACAACGTACTAGGATGTTCCTCTCAGGAAAGTACATGCATACTGTTGTTTCTTTCCAATATTTAATATTTTTTTCACATATTTGTGTAGGCAATATGTTGGTAAGGCTGATTTTTTGGTATTTCGAACCCTGAATCAGCATGGTTTCCTTGGGCAACTGCAAGAAAAGAAATTGGTCAGTATGTTCTGAATTTGTTTAATTATTTTTTACTTGAAAAGATTGAAAATTTTCTGATTTTTGGTACATTGTTTTCCTTTCAGTGTGCTGTTATACAGCTGCCTTCTCAAACATTGCTTCTCTCAGTTTCTGACAAGGCTGGCCGCCTAATTGGGATGCTCTTCCCTGGGGTAAATATTTTCTGACACCCTTTTGAACTCCAAATGCCTCTTGAACTCTGATCTGTGCCACAATGTCATATCTAGTATATTGTGTTGGTACCATTTGGACCAGGGTCTAGATGCTTGACTAAAGTAAACATAAATGTAAAGGGAACAATGTTTGAAAGCCCCAACTGCATAGTGGATAAGTTGGTGACAGTAGAAAAGAACAAAAAAAAAAGAATGGAGCCTTTTCTGATAAGTATGAGTAGAGTTCTGATGCGATGTAACCATTTCTCTCTGTTTTCAGGACATGGTAGTATTCAAACCCCAAGTTTCATCCCAGCAGCAACTACAGCAGCCACAGCAGCCACAGCAGCAGCAACAGTTACAGCCTCAGCAAATGCAACAGCAGCAGCAGCAACAGCATCCACAGATGATCGGCACAGAGATGGGGCAGTCGTTCATGCAAGGGAGGCCCCAGATGATGCCCCAAGGGAAACCTCCTGGTCCCATGAGTGGAGGGGGCTTTATGCAATAGAATTCATGTATGGCATGATAACTGCATTTTGATCCTTCCTTTTTACAGTAGATAGAATGGAGGGGTGGAGATGTAAGTCTGACAGTTTAAAGGAGGGGTTGTGAGAAAATCCTGTAAAGGATATTTGTAGAGAGGGTTGTTTGGTGAGAAATGACCATATTTTTAGCAGAGAGGAGCGCGGCGTGTTATGTATGTGGGTGTCTAAATTCTAATTAGGACATCTTTAGGAGATGAATATCATAGTCATAGGCGTTGGATATTTATACACTGCTATGCTATGCTATGCTATCTATATAATTAATGCTGAATCGCTGATTAAAATATCCTGGAAGTTTCCATTTTGCCGTTCTTTGGTACATACTACACGACATCCGTATAGCCTATAGAAATAGAATAGAGGTTCTCAGGTCTTTCAAACTCACCAAAACGAAATAGTTGTCTCAAAATTTGAATTTACGTGCCTTTACCCATCTGCTCCTGCAACTAGCAAGTTATTGCAGGTTTCAGCACAACAAGTTTTGCTAAATGCTAAGGGTATGTTTGGCAAATTAAGGAATAGTTTTGGAAGAGTGATAGAATAGTGTTTTTTTGGAAGAGTGGTAGAAGAGTGATATTCTGACTATTTGGAAGAGCGAACATATTGTTTGGCAACATTTAATCAGAATAGTTAAAATATGAATAATTATGATACTAATAATGGTGATGATAATAAAAATAATAGTAAAATAATAATCATAACAAGACAATAACAATAATAATATAATAATAATAAAATAATAATAATAATCATAATAAATAATAATATTCATAGTTTGTAATCATAGTAATATAATAAAAATATAAACATAATCATAATATAGTACTATAATAATAAAAATATAATTATAATTATAATCATAATAATAATAATAATATAATAATAATAATAATTAATCATAATTTTAATAATATAATCGTAATATAATAATATAATACAACATAATCAAATAATAATAATAATAATAATAATAATTATAGTCGTGATCATAATAATATAATAATATAATCATAATCATAATAATATAATAATAAAAAATACAATCATAATCATAATAATAATTATAAATAATTATAATCATAATAATATAATTATAGCTATAATCATAATATAATAAAATAATATAACATAATAAAATAATAATAATAATAATAAGTAATAATAATCATAGTCATAATCATCATAATTTAATAATAATATAACCATAATCAAAATATAATAATATAATAATAATAAATAATCATAATTATAACAATATAATCATAATCATAACATAATATAATAATTATAATAAAATAATAATAATAATATAATAATAAATAATCATGATCATAATAATATAATAATAAAATAATCATATTTATATTCATAATATAATAATATAATAGTAAAATTATATTTATTATAATATAATAATAATAATAATAAATAATATAATAATACCAACAAAGATGATGATAATATATAATAATAAAAATTATTATAATAATATAATAATACTAATAGTGATGATAATATAATAATAATGATAATCGTAATCATAATTTAATAATAATAATATAATAAATAATAATAAATAAAAATAATCATAATATTAATATAATAATAAATATTAATCATAATCATAATATAATAATAATAAATCATAATTATAATCATAATATAATAATATAATATAATCAAACAATAATCGCTATTCCGAGAGGAGCTAATCCGGTATTCCACCTATAAGTTGGTATACCAGATTAACACTCTTCTACTTAGTCTAAAATTCGTTTGGTAAATTAATTCGTCGGAATAGCAATTCTATTTCTATTTTTTGCTATTCCATGGAGTGCCAAACAAACCCTAATAGATGGGGACGCAAAAAGACGCAAAGTAGAAATGCGATTGACCCTAGCGTATTGAAAATACCCACCCGGTCCAACCCATCCCGGACCGGACCGTGACCGTGGACCGTCCCGTGCCTTGCCTTGGTCCGGTCCAACGGTGGGCCGGTTCTCTTTACACTAAAAAATGGACCGTGTCGACCTGTCTCATGCGGACCCATGGACCGGACCGTGGACCGAACCCTCGGACCGCCCCCCCCCCACCCCACCCCCCCGCCGCCCCATCCCATCCAAACCTTTTATTTAAATAAAAGGTGTTGGCCCCCCAAAGATACCCCCAAGTGTACCAAAAAAAGCCACTTTATTTATTCCTTTGCAGAAAAATTCGAAATAAAATAAAAAAATTCAGAAAATCTAAAATTTTCCCTCCCAAAAATATCTATAAATATCACTCCCATTTACATCTCAAAACACATCAAAATCTCACTCCCACTCTTCTTAATCTATCAAATTCTCAAATTTTCATTTAATCCCAATTCTCAAATTTAATTTTCTTATTACAAAAAACAAAAAAATAGTTTAGAATAATTAATTTATTGTTAGTCTGCTGAAAAAATTAACTAATCGAAGAAAGTAGAAGACTAGAAGGATAATATTCGGTATTCGTCATTTATCAATTCCATCGTTGCGATAATATTTTTTCTTCAAGGTTAGTTTTTAATTTTAATTAGTTATAATTTTTTTTATAGAAATTAGTTATGTTGTTAGATTTTATTCGTAATTTTTTATTTATATTTTTTTAATTGTAGAATTGTTTTTTCTTAGAATATTACATTTTTGTTTTATATTATTAGATTAATAGATTTAGAATATTATATTTAATATTAAATTTATTTATTATGTTAAATTTATTTTTTTATCAGAACTTTCTTAGAATGTTAAATTTATATTTTAAGTAGAGATTTATTAGAATGTTGATTTTTTTTTATAAATTTATTTATTATGTGAGATTCAGTTTTGTTTTTGTTAGAATTTTATTTAGAATGTTAAATTTATTTTTTAAGTAGAAATTTATTTAGATCGTTGATTTCTTTTGTAAATTTATTTATTATGTTAAATTCGTTTTTTTTGTTAGAACTTTCTTTAGAATTTTAAATTTATTTTTTAAGTAGATGATTTTTTTTATATTTTTTTTTATAGAAATGACAAATTCTCCTAATCCCGTGGATGATTTTATGCACCGGTTGAGTGTGGATATTTTTGGTGAAGATGTAGTTGATAATACAAACCCCTCACAATATTATCAACAACCACAAGCTGACGCTCCATATTATCCACGACATGCGAACCTTTCACTCCACGCTCAATCAAATTATATACCGCAAGATCTTAATTATCAACCTCAATAAACCCCTGCATTTATTACACCGCATCATCCTCAATACGCCTCAAGTTCCCATGAAATAACCGAAGAATCCCCATCGTAAGTTCCGACCGCACCCTCCTCTGCTGCAAAAACTCCAATCTCAAGTGTACCCCCATCACCAATGGGAGCGAGACCATCATAAAAGAAGAGGAAGACAACTGACCCCTCCTACGATGCACCTTGATGGCATTTTTATGAACAAACAAAGGATGCGAGCAGTGTTATGCTCAGCGGAAGGTGCAAGGTAAAAAATTGTAAAACTTTTTATAGATATTCTAAGGCAAACGGTCTAAGTGCATTTAAAAAATATGTTGATAAACATGTGGCCAAAAATGAGGAACTACAAGATCAACCAGACCCTCGTTTATTCTAAAGCGTTATAAACACGGATGGTAGTAGAACTCACCAAAGATATGATAAAAAAAGAATGTTGAGTGAGTTTGCTTGGTATATTGCCCAAAAAGAACAACCAATAAGTATGGATAATTGCTTAAGTTTTGCCCGGTTGGTTATCCGGGGTTGTGGCCAACCATTGTATAAGAGATTTCACCATAGAAAAATGGTAGCCGAGATTAAGAGACAATATAAATAACGTAAAAATAATTTATTAGCAATGTTTGGATATGCCAACTATAAGGTTTCAATTACCTCCGATATTTGGACGACCGGTAAACAAGGTGTTGGGTACTCTTGTGTTACTACCCATTATATTGATGAAAATTAGATTTTATAAAAAAAAAATTTAAGTTTTCGTATCATGAAATTTCCGCATACTGCACAGATTATTTATCAATCTATTATTAGTGTTTTACAAGAATTTTCGCATACCCGTTGGAACTCGACATATATGATGTTTCATCATTGTTTTCCTTACAAGCATGCTATAACCGAAAACTTAAATAACTCAACCGAGGAGATTCATTTGCTTATCTCCGAGGGAGAATGAGACCAACTTGAGATGCTAAAATATTTCCTCAGTGTCTTCTTTATGGCAACTGTCAAACTATCGTGCTCGTATACACCGTCTACACATGAGTTACTTCATCATCTTTATCACATATCGAAGGTGAATTATCTTTTTTTTTTAATTTGATTCATTTCAAACTTCATCTTTTTTTCTATCTCATCTTTTTCTATATATTTTTTTTCTATCTCATTTTGTTCTATATTTTTTTTATATTTTTTTTCTGAAAAAGTTTTATCGTGAGATAGAAAATATAGAAAGTCTCGACTCCTCTCTTTCTCTAATCGTAGAAGCAATAATTTTTTTTCTCAAATATTGGGAGGAAGTACCCGCCGTGACAATTATCGCAAATTATCTTCATCCATCATTCAAGAAAAAATACACCGTAAAGCTTCTTCAAAGGTACAAACAAAATCTACATCTACGCACTAATGAAGAAGATAATCGCGTAAATAGCTTATTGGAGGAGATGTTTAACATTTATAACTCCCGATGAAATACTAATAATCCTTCTACTACCGATCACAACATTAGGTATGAATTTTAATCATCATTCTTTCTATTACATAATTTATTCACTTATATTGTGTTCATTTTTAATCGTATAGAAGTAATAGTTCATCTGGATTGCTAAATGAGTTGCGAGATAATGATTGTTTTGAAGATCAACAAATAAACAATAACGAATTCCTGAGTTATTATTTGGGAAGCATGAAAGATGATCAAATTGATATCCTGGAGTACTGGAAGAGGAATGCAAGTGCCTATCCAACATTGGCGATGATGGCGCGTGACGTATTTGCAGTGTCTGTGTCAACCGTCCCTTCCGAATCATGTTTTAGTTCAGTAAACAGGATCCTAACAGATAAGCGTACAAAATTGGGTTCAAAACTTTTCGAACAACTTGTGTGCAATAAAGATTGGATTGATGCTGAAAGTCGCATGCAACATGATACCACATTTGAGACAACAACATCCGCCATAGAAACTCAAGAAAGCGGTACCAATATCCCCGATATCTCTATAGAAGATGATTCCGACGACCCATACGATATTCAAGACAACGACTTATGGTATATGCACAACGACTTCTAGGAGTTTGGTATTTCTTACCATATCAATCTTTTTATCTATTTTTAAATATTTCAATTATTTTTTTAAATTTCTTTTTTCAAAGAACATTACTAACAAAAAAAAATTATAACTCCGCCTAGTTCTTTTTACATAGCCGGTCCCAAACCCGGCTTAAAGGAGGAGGGTAACTTAAAATATTATCCAAATTTTATTTTATAATTTTTTATAATTTTTGATATTTTTATAATTTTTTTATATTATTTAATTTTTAAATTATTAAAAAATACATAATTAATTCGATGAAAATTATTATTTAAAAATTAATAAATTTATTTTCAACTTTTATTATTTTTTATAATTTTCTGAAATTTTATATTTTTACAATTTTTTTAATTTTTTTAGTACTATTAGATTTTTAAATACTTAAAAATAATAATTCGAATTAGTTAAAAATTATTATTAAAAAATATGATAAATTATTATTTTTTCCAATTTATAAAAAAAAAAATCGGATGGACCGGACCGGACCGTGGACCGTCCCGTCCCGTGGGGGTCCTACACCCGGGGGCCAACGGTGGGACGAATTCATTTTTTTCGAATTTAGACCGCTTATGACCGGACCGTGTGGACCGTGCGGGACCGTGGACCGTCCGGATTTGAACCGGACCGGCCCGGACCGGACGGTCTTCAAAACTCTAATTGTTCCTCATCTCCTTTCCAAATCAAGATTTCTCTCGAGTCTGTTTGAAACGGAGGGAACAGTAATGATTATCACCTTCGGTTCGCCTCTAACGAACGAACGAACGATTAGCAAGTAGCAAAGCACCCACACAGTCACAGAGGCCGCTTCACTCGCCCTGTGACCCTGTCTGTGCACACTGCCCATACGATGGGAGCTGGAATGATGGCTTCCTGTTCGTACACGTCATCAGCCATGTCCGTGCTGTCCGTATGCCGCGGTTCCTCCTCCGTGGCCGTGCGGCGCCTTTCCCTTTCCCCTTCCCCGCCTGCCGGTGCACGGGCTTCGCACGCGAGGCACATGAACGTCACGTGTGCCGCGGAGGCGGAGTCGTCGAGTCCCGCCTCCCTCGTCACAGCTGGCGATAAGACCATCGTCCCAGACGATGAGTTCTCCCTCGCTAAAGTGAGCCTGTCTTTTCCTTTTTTTTTTAATTTATTTTTAGGGTTTCACCCCCGAACTAGTTGGGAATCACTTTGTCCAGTCATCTGATACGTGATTATACATTTTCTTAGTTCGATGTTCATTCCTCCATATTTTAATCAGCATGTGGATTACGCTGTGAAATTACATTGAAAAACTTCAAGTTCCTTGTCATATTGAGTGTGTTTTTGGCCTCTTCCCATTGTAGGTATCATTCGGTGTGATTGGTTTGGCACTAGGAGGCTCACTTCTTTCGTAAGCAAACTAAAACTCATTTCCTAATATAATTTTCCTGTATATCAGTTATGTGAACTCGTATGAAAGGAGAAAGAGGTGGACTTAAAGCTGTGGTTGTTTTTTCTCTTTGAATTTCATGTTACAAGTTCTTAGGTTCTGAAATCTAAAGGCCGTGCATAACTGCAATATTTCTTTTCCTTTCTTTTTGGAAAATGTGGTTTACTTTAATTGTTTGGCTATGATAGATATGGATTTGGAGCATATTTCAGTATACTTCCTGGCTCGGAGTGGTCGGCTATAATGCTTACTTACGGATTTCCTGTTGCTATCATCGGCATGGCACTCAAGGTCCAATTATATCTCCATATACATTTGTTGATTTTGTGCCAAATCTGGAATACAAAAGCAGCCTTTTCATAAACTATGGATAATAAGATACAATATTAACAATGGCAGTTACACAACTAACCGCTGTGCTGTTACATGTACCAGTTCGGTACAATTAGTTAGGATAATTCTTTAGATTCACAATGTATCTAGACACTCTGTAACTCAATACAGTTAGCACAATCTTTGTAATAGAAAAGCTCTATAAATGATAGACTGTAACTATTCTTGAAAGGGATGAAAATATTATCCATTTCTTGCAAACATACTTGCCATCTTCTATTCTGATTCTTTACAATGGATGAATTTGTTTGGTTTTCATTGTTTTATTACAGGTTAGAACTGAAATTGATTGCAATTGTTGTCCCTGTTAGTTTTCATTGTTTATTTTATTATTGATTTTCCTCACTTTCCATTTTCAAAAATTCAGTATGCTGAATTAAAACCAGTGCCCTGCATAACCTTCTCTGATGCTCAAGCCTTGAGAGAAAAATGTGCTACACCTATCCTTAAGCAGGTACTATGAACCTTTTATATTTTTGTATAAACTGTATTTAAATAGATCTTGATGGTTATACGTTCTATTTTTGTCAGGTAAGGAGTGATGTTATCCGATACAGATACGGTGACGAGCAACATTTGGATGAAGCCCTTAAAAGGATCTTTCAATATGGACAGGCATGCACCATGAACCTTTTTTAATTTACCATGTGCCTTACATCTGTATTATTATCTGATAGCTTTAGAGTTATTAGCGCTATCTGAGACAAAAATAGAAGTAACCTCTTTTTTCATTGTTGCAATTTTTCACAGAATGAAAGTGCTTGGTGTTAAGTTTGGCTTGTGTAAATGAAACAAAATATTTTATTATTTTATTTAAAATACAAATGCCAACATATCTCTGAATATTTGACCATGTTTAACTATAGGAAGTCTCTTCTGTTGTAAATTTAACCATTAACTGAAGTAAAATTAAGAAAGTTGAAATTGAATATTGTTCCTGAAATTCCATGTATATGTGATCTGCTGATTTGTTGGGTCAATATAGAAAAGTTAAGGGCCCTTAATTTGTTTATTCTTGTGTGACCAAGGCCTCATTCATATTGGATATTATGTTATCCAGATTAGTGTTGGTGATAAATTGCAATTGTTAGAAATGTGTGGTGTATTTGCAAATACAGTTGATTATCAGGACTAATTGCAAAAGTTCATAGATTTATGTAAAGAACCCAAACCTGAAGTTACTATGTGTTGATGCCCTATTAGGGAGGTTCAGCACCTGGTGGACCATGGAAAAGCTAGTTACCTTACTCATACTTCTTTAGTTGAATCCAAGTGTTATGAGAAATCATAGGGTTAACTCATTATTCAGTTTGTTTTAATTTAAATCCAAAATAATTCAGGGAGGAGGCATTCCAAGGCGCAGTGCACCTAGGCTTGAGATGATCCGTGAAGAAGTAAGTTTGAGTCTTTTCTGTAATTACGTCTCTTGAATGTATTATTAATAATACCAGCAACATAGAAATCCTTAACTATATTACGTGATTAAATAAATGCCATATGTTTCAAACTAAGATATGAAGATTAAATGCTAAATTTCTATCAAATGAGGCATTTCTGTAATATTTGATCAAGTAACCATGTAAATTGTTTGTTTTCCCATTTGTTCCTTTCAATTTTGTTTGTGTAGGTTACTGAAGAGGGAAAGTATGCTTTGGTGCTTGCTTTTGAAGCAAAAGCATTGCAGCTATCTGATTTTGAGCAAAGACGGGTAAGTTTTATCTCCAGTGGTACTTCTGATGAAAATTGTACCAATTGAATAATAGTCTGTATCAAATGTTAATGGTGATATGCGAATAGTAGAAGAGACAATAAAGAAACTTGTAGTGTGATATTACCATTTACTTTCATCAATATTCCATTTCAAGAACAACATCATTAAAAAAAAAATTGAAGAACAAACCTCAGTTTCTGTTACATGTATTCTGAACTAGGTAATTTTACATGCACAATCAAAATTTGTCCTCAAGGAAAAGACGTGTGGTTGACTTTAAATTATTGTGACGTGGTTATTTTTTAATTTCAGCCAAAGTTCACGTCTTTCTTTGGACCAGGGGTCAATGCAGAAATCCGTTAGTTTTCTTGTACCTTTTCTCTGAAATTTTGAGCACAGCTTAATCTATTTTCCATATTCTTTCTTTCTTATCCAAACACACAGAAAGTAAAAAATTTAAAGGAAAGTGAACACAAGTCAATTAAAGAATGTAAAGAGAGAGAATTATTAAAACATAGCAGGCCTTACACCTACTGCTTAAAGAAAAAAAATAAAAAGAAAAAGATGAGGGAACAAGTACTACCATAATACTGACACAAGGCTCAGATGTGGTGTGAAATCCGGTGAATGTTTCTTACAATAAATAATTAGCTGTTTTTGCATTGTTTGGTGTAGGAAAAGGAGAGAACGATTTGTATGAAGTTTGTCTAGTTTCACAAACTGCATCCTGATTTCTGAAAATAATCAAGGACACAACAGAGCACTACACTTTGTACAGATGTTGTAAAGAATTTTTATTTATACTACTAATTAGTGACCGAGGGGGTTTCTTTTACCTGCATAATGCTGGTGCTTCCTCTATGTCCGAACAAGCTGATTACACAAGTTCCTCTCTAGTTAATAATGTTAGTTCGCTCAAGCTTGTACTGAAAATATTTTTGTTTGGTTGATAAGATTATTTTTCGTAAGATCACATCTCATTTTTTTTTTCTAATTATCCTGGATTCATAGTTAGTATTAGCATTATGTATAATTCAATGTTGATCGAGCTTGAAATACGGTTAAATTGGTATAAGATAAGAACTCTTCTAAGGTTCCCATTTCGTCCTATTACACAACCCAGTTAAAAATCTATCAAATGAGAAAATAAACCTTTATCAACGATTACTTACCTCTGCTACCTATTTTGTGATTTTCATTTAAAAAGGTTAATTAATAGAAGGAAATAAGTATTGCTATAACATTTTGTTACCTATATGGCTATATGGTATAAAATTAAATTCGTACAATAACTAGTTTCGTTATGAAGTTTATTTCTCCGTTGAGATATCCATTTATATGTACAATGGAGAGATAAAAGCAAGCGCGAAGTCGTTGTAGTATAGTGGTGAGTATCCCCGCCTGTCACGCGGGAGACCCGGGTTCGATCCCCGGCAACGGCGATTTTTTTCTCCCTTTTCTTATTTTCTTGGTCGGCTCGTAATTCGTAAATCGTCAGCACAAATAAATTTCCTACAAGGAAACTTATTTTACTTCGTCAGTAGGTTGCAATTTGCGAAGGCTTTTCTTTACGATTGGGAGTTTAAATAATTCAGATAAGATACATAATAAATACTCAGAATTCTAACGGTTTAGAATTTTTTTTTAATAATTATGTTATTCTTTGAATTACAATCATAGATGGCTTTAAAAAACTGTACGTCCATGTAATCTATTTTAAAGGGAAAATGATATGGGCCGGGATACAATTATTGACATGGAGTCGTTATTATCCATATTAAGTCATTAATAAAGAGTCAAAATAATTTACAAAGATGTTGAAGAGTACATATTGAGCCACATAACATAATTATAAAAACCTGAAACAAGACAATGCCCTCCAAAGTATTTTTCGTCCGTACCTTCCCAAAGGTTCCTGCGAGTTAGCCTCTGAATGCTTTTCATGACCCAAGGCGGTAAAATAAATGCCAGCATGAAGTGTAGCGGCAGAGCATTTAAGACTGAGTTTGTAAGGACCGTACGTTCTTCTTGAGATGGATAAGTGGTCATTAGCCCAACCTTCATATCTGTGTTGAACATTCAATATAAGTGGGAGGAATGCTGAATTGGTGGGCTTTCAGATTGTCAGAGGTAGCCCTAGATATTGAATTGGTGTAGTTAGTTGCTGACATTGTAGGATGGAACTTACTATGTGAAGTAGTTCATCAGGAATAGAAACGGGCAAGATTCCCGATTTGGATAGATTTATTTGAATATCCTATGTTTTACTAAATAGATGCAGAGCAGACATAATGATTTTGAGGTTAGTAGGATGAGCCGGCATTATAATGACGATGTCGTCAGCGAATTGAAGCACGGTTGTGTGAGTGTAGGTAGTGATATGAGGTCTTCATTCAATCGTTTGAAGAGTTTTTGTAGAATATCCATGACAAAGATAAAAAACAGTGAGGATAACAGATCACCCTGTCATAATCCTCTCCGGTGGTAGAAGGGGGTCCCTCTCTATCCATTAATCTTAAGGAAAGTGGCTGAAGATTTCAGTAAGTTGCAAATTCATGATATTCAGAACGGTGAAAAATCTCTTATTCTGAGAACCTCGAGAATGAAGTCCCATGATAAGGAGTCAAAGGCTTTTCAAAAGTCAAGTTTGAGAAAGATGAAGGGTACTTTGTGTTTGGATAGGTGGTCGAGTATTTCTCGGATGGATATGAAAGTCTGCATCAGATGTCTGTCTTTTGTGAAGGTAGTCTGGTGTAAGAGATTTTTCACCGGAGTCGAATTCTCAATTTTAATTTATGAAAAGATAGGACCCATTTTTCCTCCATCCTATCAAGGGCTTGAATGATATATTTTATCATGTCCAACAAGTCTTTGAATCCATGAAATTTTGTTCGCACCCACAGGTGATGCGATCTCTAACACTCTTAAATTTGAAAATGCTATCTTTAGCTAGGTTTGAGGTTACGGAGATGGAGTGCTAGGCCGAATGAACTAGGTCCCTGACTTTTTGAAAGTGTAGCCAGTACCTTTCGAAGGAGAATGATCTGGATGGAAAATTATCGGCCTTTTTGAAGTTGAGGTTGAGAGGGATATGGTCCGAGGTTGGTGTCGATAAATCAAATAGGTGAGGTAAATGAGTGGATAGGGATTCTCAATGATTGGACAAGAGTACTCTATTAAGTTTAGAAAAAAATAGCCTTAGTCTTTTGTTTGACCATGTGTAATGTCTATCAAAGAGGGGGACTTCCTGTAGTTATAAGTACAAAATTAGGGTATGAAATGCGAGAATGGAATGTGTATTAGAGTTGACCGCAATGGTGTTCTCAAGGTCCTTTATGATGTTGAAGTCACCCAAAAGAATCTATGGTAAGTTATGGAGACAATAGACCATTCTGATTTCGATAAGAAAGATATTTGTTATTAAGTTATTATCTACCGGTCCATAGATATTGGTGAGCATGAATTGGAAGCCTAAGTTATTGGTTAGGACGACTGTGTTAGAAAAAGTTAGATCATACACATAATTTAGGGATAAGGATGAGTTCCACGCGGTGAGAGTGCCTCTCCGGGAGCCTATGGGTACCATTGTGTGATTAGAGTAAGAGTTAGGGAGGAAAGAATAAAGTTTAGAAAATAAGATTTCATTCAATTTTGTCTCTTGCAAACATAAAATACAATCCTTATAGACCTGTAATGTGTCTTTAACTAAGTCACATTTAGTAGGATCTCCAAAACAACTAACATTCCAACATACAATTGACAGATTATCAATATTCATCATCAATACATTACCCAAAAGAGAGACTAGCTAATATTGTATATAATATAAAAGTTCATTCTAACAGGAACGAGCTATCACTAATTCAAAGAGAAGCATCTCATGGGCTGAGCTACATATCTAGCATGTCCTTGTCCACTGTCTCTGCATCGATATCGTCAAGATTGATGCCCTCCATGGCAGTCCTCATCATCATCGTCACTTAAGGGGAACCTCAGATCTTGAAGTATGAGAGGTTTTGGTGCATGGGGAGCAGACACAGTGGGTTGTGGCGGAGTTGTTGTGTCAGTTGTCAGGTCAGATGAAGTAGCATTAGTGACCGATTGTTGTGCTGACGGTGGAGGGGGATAATAGTTCAGATAGTAGGTCATCATTGAGATATATGGAGATGAAGTCAGCAATATTTGAAATTGTGTTGACATTTAGAGGTTTTGCTACTATAGATTCTTGTTGTAAGGTCTTCTCCAGGCCTACTTCTGTCAGGACACTTTATATTGTGTTTATCTTGAGCCTTGGTGAGAGTGGGTACTAGGCTAGGATATAGATTCACCTTCTTAAGCTTGTGAGAGCTCCGTCTCAATATCTTTTTCTACTACGGTAAGGACTACAGGACCTTTTCCCCTTTGAGAGTAGTTGGTATTGCATGGGTGCCAATCGGTCTCACTTTTGGCACCAGAGTTGGCTATGGTGCCCGACAAGCGGTGGCTTATATGAGAGCCATGTGAACGATTAGGTTGTGAATAGCCTTGTTATTGAAGTTACTTTCGTACTGGTTAACTATGGGAAGAGAGGAGTTAGCAATCTGCTAAATGTGATGTGAGTTGTCACAAGGATATGTTGGGGACGAAATGTCATCTGGGGATGTATGGGGCTGTGTCAATGGGGTCTTTGCTATAGCCGAGCAGGCTGGGGTTTGTTCGCATTGGGTCGACCTTTTTGAGTGAGTTGCTTTGAGATAGGAGATCAGCCTTCAATTATAGGTCCTATAATTAACCTTTTTTGAAGGCGTTGTAGGATGAGGTAGGGGAAAGTGGTGCGAGTGTGAGAGCCAGAGGATTTATGGTTAATTGATCGGGCCACTGTGTCAGGGGTTATTTAGTGACCAAGCTTGAATGATGGTGAGAGGAGGACGCCATAGATGAGGGCGTTGGTTTGAAGTACTTTTTGTGAGGATGAGAAAGGGGTGTTTTGTGAGTTCGCTTATATATATAGGTTGAGCGGGTGTGTACAGGAGGTTTCCTGGACTCGATGTATGGGGAGTACTTTTAATGATCACCAATATCACCTAGGAATTGCCCAATATTCCTCCGATCATTTAAACAAAATATTTTGGATTCAACCAATGTTTTTTTTACATAATTATTATTTTATTTCTAACAATATGCTTCAGTTTCACAATAGATAAGTCATACTTAAAATGACTTCATTGCTTGTACTAGCAAAAGGGCAACGTGTGTCAAGCCTACACAATTCACAAATCACATCCTCTTTTTTGTTTTAAAGAAAACAAATTTATTTTACCTTGTAAAAAGTTGGGCACAAATATTCCACTCAAAATATAAAGGGTTAATTTTCGGTGTACTCATTAAAACTTCTTAAATTGCCAATATCCCCATCTAAACACTATAATAGTTTATATCCCATCTAAATTTAATTTATTTTCTTATATCCCTTTTATGCACATGACCTATTATTTCACCTATTGTAACACATAAATTGATTATTATAACCTTTGAAAAATATGTATACGTCTCTTTATTTTCTCAGCAGCAGTAAAATAAAAAGAGAGAGCTTGTATTCAATATCAAAGTATAGATATAAAAAATAATCATTAGAAAATTTTATCAGATAATTAAAATGGTTTATAAAAAGATAGCACAACATAGTTTTTTTTTCAATAACGGACGTCAATGACTTCTCTGAATAGATAAACATAAGATATTATTGATTTTTTTTAAAATTTAATTGATACGAATAAGAGAAACTGCAAGACAAGCATAAGAAGGAATGAGTTGTACGGATATATATGGAAGAGCAGGGGTGAAATCAGAAATGATCGATAAGAGGTGTTCGGTTCAATGAAATAAAATATTCAGGTAAAAAAAATATTTTTTACTGTACGATTTTTATTTTTCAGTGAACCAAGGATGTATTCGGACACTGACTAGCACCTACCTTGGTGCCGCTCCTATGGAAGAGTCTCAAGAGAAGCCAAGAAGAAGAGATAGTCTTTATTTTTATTTTGTGTTAATAAAATAAGATGAACATATTCATTTCCGAAAGGGTACAATAGTCAATTGAGTGTCACAATAAGTTTAAAATAAGTTATATACATAAAAGAGGATATGAAAAAATAAATGAAGTTTGAATAGGGATATAAGCTATTATAATATTTAGATGAGGATATTAACAATTTAAGAAATTTTAATGGGAATCCTAGAAATTAACCCAAATATAAGGTTACTTTCTTCTACCTTTATATGCATGCGGTAATAGTTTCAACGGCAAGTTGGCCGTCTGGCTTTTATTATTATATCTTCCTTATAATTTTTTTTCTTTGATTATTCTATCAATGTGAACATATGTGGGGATCATTTATATTTCTTAGGCACTTGCTAGTTTGCATAATTATATTGTTAGAAGGAATTGAAAAATGTAAAACATGTTGGCATTATGTATAAATTTTTTATTTATAGTTAACAACTCCGACAGAAGAAAAAAAGTTACAAAAGATGGATGCCTAAAGCCACCTCTCCTCTATATATGTAATATACAAGCAAACTTGTATAGCTATTTGATAATATATATATATATATAAAAGTAAAGATATCGTGAACTTAAACTCACGGAGGCTTCCCGTGATTTTAACTCAAAGAGTATATCAAATTATCTCTAAATTTTAATTTATCATACTCATTAAATTTTTTATATGAAAATCTTATGGGAAACAAAAATTTGGAGTATTTTGAGTTTTTTATGTCATCGTTTTTAATTTTTAAAAATGATGTTCAAACATTAAATATATTATTATTATTTTTAGAGTTGATTTTAAAAAATTAAAAACGGTGACTTAAAAAAGCTCAAAACACTTCAAATTTTTGCATCCCACAAAATTTTCATATAAAAAATTTAATGAGCATGATAAATTAAAATTTGGAGATAATTTGATATACTTTTTGAGTTGAGCTCACGGAAGACCTTCGTGAGCGTAAACTCACGGTATCTTTACTCTCTCTCTCTATATATATATATATAGGTGAACCCATCAAAAAAGGAAAATTGTGAAAAATCATGCGACGACCAGCCTAGCTATTTGATTGCCTTTGTATTGAAGCAGAAATGGCGGTGGAACTCTCCCCCGATGCAACATTTTTCCTTGAGAAAACTCGGCTCCTTTGGAACCGTCAGAGGTCTCGTAGATCTGCAATTTTATTGTGATTTTTTATCATTTACTTTTATTTATTTAATTATATAAAATTCCGTATAAGTGTTGTTTCCATAATAAAATTAATAAAAAAAAAAATATAGAGTGGTGTTCAATAAATTGAATGTACCTTTGAGGAGAAAATGGCTTGTCAAAAATGGGCATGAGCTGGGCCTTTGGAACCATCTCCTTTCTCATAATTTTTATCTCTTCTTCTTCTATAACCTATCATTAATAAAGATGCCATTCATGCATCAGATTTTAATTCAGATACATATAGGATATGATTTTTTTTTAAACTTTTTTTGTGATATGGACTTTGTACCCATAAGGTTCTCTAATGGATGAGAATTAATTAAGACAAATTTACTTATATTTTTACAACCTTATCATCATCGTAAACATTAAGATAGAATTTGGCTTCTGCACAACTTTTTCTTGCAATTATCAGTAACATGCTACGCACTACACAACAAGGTCGAGCCAATTGTCTTGTTTTGTGTGACGCCACGTGGTACTTGCTTTAACGGATATGTAAACGCTCATAGTAAATTGAGAGTTTGAGACCCCTTGTCAATTTACTTTTGAGCTGAAAGTTCATATAAAAATTAATTTATTAATTTGCAAGTCCTTTAAAGGGGACTAGTGCTTTGATGAATAGTACCTTCAGGATTTTCTCCTCAAATCTTCTAATTATCCCCAAGGAGTTTATTTTGCTCGCCATCTAAAATCATTAGAATTAAAGGAACATCAATTGGATTAATCGCAGTTTAATTTATTGCTGATATTCATGATAATTATCATATATTATCTCACCATAAAATCGAAACTGGCACGCCGTACAGCTCTCTCTTCGCTGTGAAGCCTAAAGATCTTCTCTGTTCTTGTGGATTTGTCCTTAGGTACCGATTTTGGTGAATACTACAATGTCAGATGAAGAGCAAGATAAAAAAAATTTAAGAGAAATGGAAATATTATGTCTTATCCTAATATCTTTAAACACAGAATAGGAGGAATAGATGGAGATGATTAGATGAACCTTAGTTTTTACATCTTTTGGCGGTGACCCTTGTGTTGCATAGGCTTGCTGTTTAGGTTCCTTTTCAGGCGATCCTGGTCCTCTTTTTGTGAAATTTTGCTCTTTTCTTTGACCCTGTTTCTGTAAGCCAGTCCCGAACCCAAAAGGAATTAACATCTTGATTCCATATATATTGTAGAAAGTAAATCATTGGCTTTCTAAATCCATACAAAAAAAAGGAAATAATTTTAATGATGCATGTGGTGTTGTATGGATTTATCAGTGTGCCAGTGTGTACTGTTGAATTGTTTTCTAATTTTGTGTAAATTTTTACTGTACAATTAGTCGATTATTGTCATATCCTTATCTGCTTCTTGAGCACCTTTTAGGTAGGTAATGATGATATCATCTAAAAGCATGCAAATCATTATAGACCTTATCTGGGTAGAAAGGGACATTTAAAGTGACCACAAAGTTGCTATCATTAGCTTCAACGTTCCAACTTCCCAACTATTGACAAGATGGAATTAAACAGCATCTTATCACAGCGCTAAGCTGCTAACTTAACAGTGGAGTTAAAGCTATCAATTATATATAATTCATATTATATATTATTATAATTACTTGATTGGCAATATTGCTCACTCTAGAAGACAAAGCCTGAGTGTTCCTCATCGGGCGCTTCACAGCCGGGTTCATCGCACCTTCCTTTGGACTCTGCCATAGTATATATATTTCACAGATTAATTCAATGTATAATTAACTGCATTACTTTATTAATTAGGATAAGGTAATTAATAATTAATACTCTTAAGTGCAATGACATTTATATCTTCTTGAAAGTGAATCGTATATGTTCTTGATTTACTGAAATGAAGTGTACGCTTTCCCATTATCAATTATTACGAGTGCATATGCTGCATTGCAAAGTGCGTCTATATAGTATGGATCATTAAAAACCAGATTGATTTTTCAACGCATATATAGCATCACACATTCACAATTTAACTCATTTAAAAAAATTGCAAAAAAGAAAAGTGCACATGCATGCTACATCGAACCCATACATACTCAAAGTACATTTATTCTATTTGCAATTCTAAGCTTGTTTTATTTGGCGACCAAAGAGCTCAAAGGACATTTTAAAGCAAGTGAAGAAGCACGTGCAACAAATATAAAGTTGCATGCTATTCTAACCTTTGGTGAGTGAAGCAACTTGGTTGTCTCTTCCACCATTTTTGAATTTGTAAAGTTGAGATGAGTGCTCTCTATTATTACAAACCCCAATTTATAGCTGCCAACTCTAACTAGGCTCCAATTAGTGTGGCTTTCATGTCATTTTGCCCTTTCACCAGCCATTTACAAAGAGTTATCTTATTAGCTAGACCTAGCTTACCACACACCATTACAGAGTCAACAGATTAATATTCGATCCATCAAATTAAATTTCATAAGCATTTCCCACAAATGTTTCAACGAACTAATTATCTAATATGTCCTAATAAAACTCGTTGCAGTAGTATAATTTCATATAGAACATCTTTAGTTTAATGAAGTCTCATCCTGGTTCCTTAATTTGACCAATTGTTCTGCTCATTAATTAGTTATGCCTGTGCTAAGAATTCTTCTAATTAAATTTTTATGAGTGTACTTTTGGGGAGCGAGGTTCAAAATATTTTAGTTCTACTTGAACTATATTTCGTTGCGATTAGAAGTTTAGAACAATAACACTAATTAAGCACCAATGATTTAAATTGTCAAACAATTTTCATTGCTCTAAATTTAAGCCAAGTAATGCATGCATACATGGAACGAGCCTAGCTAGACACAATAAGATTTGTCATGCTTCCCTCATTTTCTCTAATCCGTTTGAAGCAACCTATATATTTTTTTCTTGCACTGTTCACTGTTCAAGTAGTGTTACCAAACATGAATTGTTACACGCTAACAAACCTAAGAGCTTTTTTTGTATTCAGACAGTGAACTCTGTGATGCATGGCCTTGCATGTCTTGCACCCTGTTTTTCATCAGGAATCCCTCATATTGTGGGGCATGTCGACGACGCGGTCACTTATCGAAGTTTGTTATGGTAGGAAATAAGTCTTTTTATCAAAACACATAATATGTGCCTAAATAATCCATTACATGACTAAATTAAGCTACCCCTCTGATATTGACAACTCCAACAAACATAACACTGGCATATTAACAGAAAACAGTGCACTATTTTGGGAACCTGGTTCTTTTTATTTTTGTTTGTATGTAGAAAAACTGGAAATCCATGAATTAGCTAAGAAGTAATAATAGATTAAGAAGGTTATGAAAAAGAATCTGTTACTCCAAGAACTATCTGGAATTAGGATCAGACTGATTCTAATTAAATTAATGCAAAAATATGTTCCATTTTTTCAATCTTCACTTTGGTTTTAGAAGAATGTGAGTGGTAATTTAGTGCCTCCAGTGCTTTGAATCAGGTAATTTCTGTACTTGAGTGCTCATAATCGAACTTCAATATATGAAAGAAGACAAATTTATATAAAATTATGGATAATTAGTCTCCCGAATTTGTTATATACTTGAAATATGCAAACAAAAGTATTACCTCTGAACATGGGATTAAATAATTAACGATAATTAAATAATGCTTAAATTAATTTCAACATGGGAATATATAGATATCTAAAATTAACTTTGCACTTAAGGTACCTCTGAACTACTTCACAACTCCAACCGACTTAATACTGCCAGGTTAACAGAAGTAAATATATGCATTGACGACATCACTTACAAAGACATATTATGCACTAATTACAAAACAGAAGATACAAATATCATCATAGTAAATGGTTGATCAACTCATTAATTGATGTATAATAGATAAAATATCAGGTATCAAGCGTTAGAATTATAGCTATATATAGAAAATAGTTCATACTTCTGTTTATTCTATTATTTGACTGTCAAATTACAAAAAAATGGTTATCTTGTAAGAATGAGAACGTGAAGCAAACTAAATGGAAGTAATGCCATCAGAGATCTATTGTAGGATGCTGTGTACTGCAAAAGCTTGGAACAGGGAAGATCTGTTAACAGGCTCACATCCGCAAATGACCTCAAATAATTAATAATGTGTTAACGTATATTTGTTGGCTAAGTGGTAATTATATATATATATATATATATATATATATATATATATATATTTGTAGAAAAATAGGGGGATAAACTTCATTACCATCTGTGCTAAATTTATTCTTCATAAATATTAATTTTTAACTCATTAACTAAAACGATACATGATTTTCTTAAAAGTACCTACCACTGGTTTTATAAATAAAATATAAGCATATATTTAATTTTGAAAATCATGTCCTGCACAATTGACTCAGAATGTATTCCATTTGAGTAAAACTAACATGGTTAATGTTTTTTTATGCAAAAGAAGGCCGGAGACCTTGTTTTACTAACTAAAAGAAATTCTCTAGTTTTGGAAACAAAAAATAAAAAAATATGCATGAAAAACAGAGATATCAGGCATTTTGAATTCCCCAGGAGCATCTTAAGATATCATACATGAATGCTTTATGTCAAAATTTTATGAAATATTAAATTTCAAAATTTATTGAGATTTCTAATAATTTTTTAAATTATTTCTAAAAACAGCCTTATTTAACATAAAAAAATGACCTATTTCAGTGTTATTTTTAAAAATAATTTAAAAATAGCTAGAAAATTCAAAAAATCATGAAATTTTATCCTATAAGATTTTGAAATAAAAATTTTTATTGAGCATTTTAGATTGATCGTTTGAGCCATTGGGATATGAAATCTCATACTAATGCAATAATAAATTTTTGCTTTGCAAAACACCATAATTCATCTCTTTATATATAATTTTTCTTTTTATAAAATTATTGGAAGTAGAAAAATTCTCTGAACAAGGGTAAAAAGTATATGGATGTCATAAATCAAAGTTGGTCGTACATAAGAGAGCAAAGTCCGATAAGTAGCATCTTGATTTGAACCTCCATTAGCGTTTGCATGATAATAAATTAAGCTACCTCTTGATCTTGACCGCTCCAACTACCTTAACACTGCCATGCCAGCAGACAACTTCGTTATATTTTATTTGGTGGGTCGCAAATTAATTTTAGGATGCCAAATTGCCAACATAATTTCTGTATTTTTTTTAATAATAAAAAACCAAATTGTGACTTCGGATGATAAAGATATCTATTAGCATTGGTGGAAGCGACCATTTTTAACTGTGGTCAGACCTTAAGGGAATATATTATGGCATAGATTGCTTTACAAGCATTTCGTTAAATTAATTCTCAAGCAACGTGTTTTTTTTAATTAACTTTAATTTAGACTAGCACTCTTCGTTAGAGATCATTTTAATTAACGTTTTAGCATGATACAGTGACGAATAATATATTAAAATATTTTTGAAGTCTAAAACATAAAATTGGAAACTAGCTCTTATCTTCTTCTCAACAAAAAAACGAAAAAGAAAAAAAAAAAGAAAAAAATTCAACTCTAAAATACCCAAGTACTAATTAATGATATATCTTTTGAACCACAAATGGAACGGAAGTGATAAAGTGTCTTGCTTCTTTACAGAAAAAAATGTGTTGATCATTCTTACAGAAGACATGTTAAAGATAATTAATAATATCACTATCTAAAAAAATAATATATTTTAATAATACAAATATAACATAAGATCATTTCTTTCATATTACTCTTTCAAATAAAATTCATATCTGATTTTTAAATCATTACAGAAATGTATACTTGTTCAATGGCGATGCTAACATGTTATTTAGTTTGTGAATTTCAATTAAAAAAGAAAGAAAGCAATAACAAACCTTTTCGATATTTCCTTCACAAAGTAGTCTCTAATGGTATCGGAAATGTGTCCTTTATTCCCCGTCCTGTGGATTGTACGTGTTTTTTTTTTGAGATTTAGTTTGCACAAATCTTAAAACAAATCAAACAGACACCACGTTGTGTTGCACGGGAGAGGATACAAATTCAGTAGTATTCAATTATTATTATTATACTCATAAAAAGAGTTAAATTTTTTATCCTCTCACACATGCCACAACATTAAAACTTTCTCATCATTAATTTTATTTAAATCTTTTCATCTAGTTGAATCTAATGGTTTATGGTTCATACATAATTTTTCTCTCTCCTCATTTAAAGTAATATGTATGAAATACTTAAGGTAAAACTTAATTCTTAAAATGATCCAAATTTTTTATAATCCTTTATAGTTTATTATGTATTTAGTTATATTTTTTTATATTAATAAAAATATTATTATATACATCTCTAATATTTTAAAAAATATGTTTAAAATTTCTTTAATGTAAAATTTTATTAAATGTATTTAAAAATTTATACTTTAATTATTTATTTGAGTTTTACAACTACGAAACTGCTATCTTAGTATAATGATAATGTATTAATATTGGAGTTAATTAGAAACATAAATATGGTTAAGTGGTAGAAGTAATCTCATAGCATATTTAATTAATGAGAGAGAGCGATGATTAATATATTGCGCTAAATTATTTTTGCTTAAATCTGCTTAATTGAATATTTTCGGATTAATCTGACGTACCCAAATTAAAGGACCATAAAAATTGTACATAATCTATATATACCATTCCATGTTAGAAGCTTGTGTTCTTATTAACTTATGATTGTGATATAATTATTTCTGTAGTTTAACGGTAACGAGTATCAAAGTGTCAAATATCACTAATATATATTAAATATCTAAATACACATCGGTGGAATATATATATATATATATCAAGTTAACAACCTTCTTGTAATTCGCTTATAGGCTTAAACCATGGAAAGTTAAAAGAACGACAATTTATATTCTCAAATTTTATCGGGTCGGATTTAAAAAGAGCCCGTTAAATTTGGGTCGGAATAACCCGAATTCAGTTGTGAAGCTTTTAAGGAGTCTAGTATGATAATTATATTGGGCCTGGATTATAAGACATAAATGTCAGGCCCACCTCCTGGACCGAGTTAAATAATAATTTTATGTACACCTATTCTTTTTCGATTATTCAGTGACTAAAGTTTTTATTTTTTTAAATCATAGGATGATCCATTTGTGTTTTATTATTTAACTTCGAACTTAGCATTATTAAGATCTACAAATATTTTATTTAATTAAGATTAGGTTGCATAATTAAAGAAAAAATAAGTTGTAAAATAGTTAACCAAGTTATGTGGGTCCATCAAGTTGGAATTATAAAGAATTTTGATCCTTACACTCAGGGGCGGAAGCAGAAACGATCGATAGAGGGTGCCAGATTCAAATAAATATAATGTTCGGGTCAAATTTTTTTTTATCGTACGACCTTTATTTTTTAGTGAACCGATGGGGTGCCCGGGCGCCGGCCGGCGCCTACCTTGATTCCACCCCTGCTTACACTATAATTAAGATTAACAATATACTAATTGCTACGAAATTTCTTTAAATATGCAAATATTTTTAAAACCAAATCTAGGTCAAAACAATTTCAATGTGCATCCGATCGAATTTTTATCCGTATTCTGTTTGGCCACGTTGGACCCGCAAAAAATAGTGCTTGTACTCCGGCTTTTGATATCTAATACTGAAGGTTCGAACGAACAATATTATTTTGATTTATCTTTCAAAAATATTTTATTATTTTAATATTTTTTTTAAATATTTTTTTTAGATTTTTGAAAGATAATACTTTTAAAATGGGGTTTTCATTATTTTATTATTATTTTGAGTCATCTTTCAAAAATTCAAAAAATAGTTAGAAATTATAAAAATAATAAAATTTGGTTCTACGAGATTTTAATATATACATTATGTTGAGCTATACTGGATCGTCTATTCAAACCTTTGGTATTAATATTTGAAGCTGAAGTAATTAATAAAAGGTCCATGGAGCTTTTTAATTATGGGCAGATCTTGAGTGTTAGTTTCTAAACAGTGGTATATATATATATATATAGAGAGAGAGAGTTATGTTACGGTTAGTCGTGAAGTATAAAAATATTTTTTATTTCACATCATATCACCTATTTGACCGTTAAAATTATTTTCCATATTGAAATTTATTTGAAGACCAAATTTTATATTTTTAAGAATTTTTTTAGGGGAAGAAAATACATTGAATTTATGATTTTTAATAAGAATGATTTTTTAATCCTCAAAAAAATAGAAAAAAAATTCTAAAAAAAATATAAAATTTAGTTTCCAAACATATTTCAATATGGAGAACACTTTTAACGGTCGGATCGGTGTTTTGAATTTAAAAATGGGAGATACGACGCGAAATAAAAAAATATTTTGCACTTCGTGACTAACCATAGCATAACTCTCTCTCTCTCTCTATATATATATATATATATATATATATATATAGTTAGACTATTGTGAAAACGTTTGCATTTTGAGCCCAAGTTCATACGGCTCAAATTTTATCGTAACACGTCTGAAATTCAAAATTATCATTCTCATTAAATTCTTCATATCAAAATTTTGAGGGATACAAAAATTTGGGGTATTTTGAGTTTTCTAAGTATTTGTTTTGGATTTTTTAAAATCAACAACAACAATTCAATATTTTATTATTATTTTAGTGCTGATTTTTAAAAATTCAAAACAAATACATAGAAAACTCGAAATACCCCAAATTTTTGTATTCCTCAATATTGTGATATGAAAAATTTAATGAGAATGATAGTTTTAAATTTCGGACATGTTACGATAAAATTTGAGCCGTATGCACTTGAGCTCGAAATACAAATGTTTTCACAATAGTCTAACTAACTAATTAACTATATATATAAAGGAAGTTTAAAATACAATACATTGCATGGATACGTTCATGCACCATGTCAAAATCTCAAACTTTAAGTTAAAAATGACTGTCCAAACCGTACAATTTACTCTTCATATCAAACTCTTGTAGAAATTCAAATTATATATATTTTAAAACTTTTTGCTATTTTTTGGGCTAAGAGAAAGTTACTTGATTTAAGAATTTTAGATCGTCCAATAGTGATGATTTTCTTCCTATCAAAAAAATTTGAGAAAATATAAAATTGAATTTTCTACAATAATTTAATATGGAGAATAAATTAAACGGATCTGATTGATAATTTTGAACTTAAAATTTAAGATTTTAACGTAATGTACGAACACATTCGTGTAACGCGTTGTATTTTAAACTTGCTCTCTCTCTCTATATATATATATATTATGAAAGGCAGAGAAAGATATGGACCGTCCAATGTTCACACACACAGGAGGGATCCCTTTTGTTTGCTTAAAATGTCACAGTGATGTTTGTACCAGTTGAGAGATAAAGCAGGGAGCAACCCTGCTGGGCTGCTCCTATAGGAATCAGTACTCAACCCCATCCTCTAGAAACCGAACTAGTTTTCAGTTCTCCGTCCTCAGTTTCCATCAGTACAGAACTGAGCATGCAGTTTCTCAGTCCATAATTAACCATGAAGAATCAATGGTAGGCCCAGTCTAGAAAAGAAAATTTTCTCAAGGGATAAAGAAGCGAACTTAGCTGAAACTGGGCGAGGCTAAAGGCAGGAGTGAATACATCCAGAAAAGGAAAAGTTCATCAACCAACCAAACCAAACCAAACCAGACGAGAGAGATATATTCATATCATATCATATAATAATATGGCGGAGAACATCAAAGCTATACATACATAAATTAAACACACTGCCTTTCCTGTGCATCGGAAGTCGTGCGCCTGCATGCCACTGCATGCTGTGGGCCCAGTTTCCGTATTGGGTCCCGCATACTTTCCTTTGCTGGGCTTGTGACCTTGTGTCTCCTCTTCTATCAGAACCCTCCAAAATACCTTGATTTTAGGTTGAGGTTTATGGCCGATCCACTGTACCTGGAATCCTATGATGTTTTTTTTTTGTTTGGAATTACGATCTCCAGTACGTTTAATTATGATATGAAATAATTTCAATTAAAATTTTAAATTAATATGGTTAGATATAATTATCCTGTTGAGTTCAGTTATTAAAATGAACTAATTGTAAACTAGTTTGGTCAAGGTTAACGGTCGACATTTAATTTGGTTCATCCCAAAATTTTCTACTTCTCATTGCTGTATGTTAAAAGGAAAATATAAGCTGGCATGTTTATTTTCTTATATATTATGATTGTCAAGGGTAACTTACTGAAAAATTATAATTTGTCACTAGATTATTTTTCATTTTTTAATTGTTACGTTGACCCAGTCAAAGACCGTTAATATTATATTGGTCATAGCAATTAATTAGGCAGCAGCCAGTAAAGAAATTGGAGCGAAGATAAAATATTATCTACCGCGCGCACCAAAAACCTATATATATATATATATATATATATATATATATATATATATATATATTATTGTGAAAATATTTATATTTAAACCGATATGCAAACACGTTAAAAAATATATTTCAAAATCTCAAAAATTTTAATTTATGATTTTCATTAAATTCTTCATATGAAAACCTTATAGGATACAAAAATTTGGAGCATTTTGAGTTTTTTAAGCTACTCTTTTGAATTTTTTAAAAAATAACACAAACATTGAATATTTATTATTATTTTTAGGGCTGTATTTTCAAAAATTCAAAAGAGTAGCTTAAAAAACTCAAAATACTTTAAAATTTTGTATTCCACAAGGTTTTCATAAGAAGAATTTAATGAAAATCATAAATTGAAATTTTTGAGATTTTAAAAAATATTTTTTGATGCGTTTATATATCGGCTGAAATATAAATATTTTCACAATAATATATATATATATATATATATAGCCGCGTGTGCAATGATAATTTCTCCAGTAGAGAAGCATTTTTAATTAATGAAGTGAAGAAACTTATCCTTTAATTCCCTTTCTCTATTCATTTGTCAAATTAATTTCAACATTTCAAGGTGGTAAGCTTAATTAACCATGATAATTCTGATAGATAGAGATGTGAATTAACTCACCTTGATCTATATTGATAGAAACATATATATATATATATATATATATATATATATATATATATATATATATATATATATATATATTCCCTTTGCCTGTTTGAAGACGAGATATAATTGGGTGATAGTGGGAATAAGATATTATCATCTGTGAGATAAGTGATAAGATTACGTCCAGTCCACTATCTCTCACTTTTTATGTCCCTCTCAAATGGAGGCTTGAGGTACTTATCAAAACATGATGAATCATGCATGTTTTTACAATGGATGATCAACTAGCTAGTAGTAGTAACAATACCTTGCTATCTAGTGAATCGTATTAGTAATTTGGAACTAAAACTTAGCCATGAGGTACCCACAAGGCCACAACTTCACAGTGGTACCCATGCATTTTGCTTTTCAGATCTCCTTTTAATTTTACATTTTGATCCATTTTCTTGTCCTACTAAATCCATCCGCCAATTAACCATTGATTTCATTCCACTCCCTCACTCTCTCATTCTACATCTATATATAGAAACGAACCTTACCCATCTATTTGGACAACTCCTCATCACTACTTTAATCACTTGTCCAAAACTCTTAACCCTAAATATTCTTCAAACCTAACAATGCACTTCCACAAAAATTTTGAGGAGGAAGAAGAAGATCAGTCCATGCTGCTTCTCACTCTTTGGCCTCCTGGCCACCAAAACCCTAATTCCTCTTACACCTTTTCTTGTTTTTCTTCTTCTACTGCCTCTGCTTCTATCTCGACATCTGCCTTTGCTTTTCCTTCCGAACCCTCTGACCTAACGATTGCACTATCCATGGCTCCGCCTGGTGCCAACTCTACAAATGGTGAGAACCGACCGGTTGTTACACCTGGCAGCGGAAATCATATACCAAGTCAGTACTGGATACCATCTACTGCTGAGATCCTTGTTGGCACCACACAGTTCTCCTGTACTGTATGCCATAAGACATTTAACCGCTTCAATAACATGCAGGTATATCCCTTCATTCCCTTATAAAAAATGATTAAAAGAATTAAAAATACATGGTACTGGGCATAAACAGGATGTATTTAAACTTTTGAATATGTAAATTAATAGCATCAGCACTATTGTTGTACTTGTCTTATAATTAATGCAACTTTTAATATTTTATGGAACATCTTAGAAGCTCTCATTCAATATCAATATGTATACAACTTTATTTTATGTGTGATCCACTCGTACATGCAGATATTAACCATTGTCGCATTAATTTATATTTGCCAGAAGCGAACATTTGAACAATTAATAGGAAATAAATTAACATGCATATATTTTTTTAAATATCAAATGAAACTAGGTGATAATATGTGAACTAAAATATAACTTTGCTCTTTCTAATGCAGATGCACATGTGGGGGCATGGATCACAATATCGTAAAGGCTCTGATTCACTACGAGGTCCAACCAAGCAAGGCCCGGTCATTGCCCCTACAGCACTTTCACCATCATTAATGCGGTTGCCATGTTACTGTTGTGCTGATGGTTGCAGAAACAACATCGATCACCCACGTGCTCGACCCCTTAAGGATTTTCGAACACTTCAAACGCACTACAAGCGTAAGCATTGCCCAAGGCCTTATGCGTGTCGGCGGTGTGGAAAACCATTTGCAGTGCGTGGAGATTGGCGTACACATGAGAAAAATTGCGGTCGCTTATGGTTTTGCATCTGTGGTTCAGATTTTAGACACAAGAGGTCATTGAAGGATCATGTCCGCTCCTTCGGGGATGGTCATGCACCTCACATGATTGAGTCGATGGTTGTGGGTGATAATATGATGAGAGATGATGTTGATGGTGATTGTGATGATGAGGATGAAGGAGAGGAAGGAGATGACGGTGCCAATGTGGATGATAATATTGATCATGACCATATGATTTTTTAAATATTGCTTTGAGGACTAGCAAGTAATTAACTAACTAATTAGTTCTGGTTATATGCTCAACTTTTTTCTATTGTAGCGATGTAGAACAAATTAATATCATCAGATGTTTCTCTCTCCTTATGCATCTTGAAGCAATTCAGACGTATGGGAGACTTGAAGAACATAAGTTGATGATCGTTTAATATATTATCCATATTGAAGGGTTCCTCATGCAAAAAACCTGTCTTGGGACATAAACACAAACATTAATTACAGGTAATTGCTTGTATTTCTTCTTGATGTAAGCATTTAGCAAGAATCATGATTGTTAATCTATAAATATTATTGTGTTAGAAATTGATTTGCTTTCCTACCAGGTACATATTATCTAAAAAGTATTCTTGATGTAAGCATTTAGCTAGAATAGTTCTGACTTCAGAAGTCAACATTTTTGCCTGTTAATTTTAATTATGGTTTTCCTTGTATTTTATTCCTGATATATTAATTATTAGTAAATTATTAGGATACATCTTACACACACACACACACACATATATGGATGGTTATTTGGATTTCTAATTCATCATTATCTATCATATATATATATATATATATATATACTTTTTATGATGGATCAAAGTCAAACTTGATGATAGTTTTAAGTATTAGGAAAGCGAATCTTATTCTTTATTTAGTTCTCTTAGAGGAATGCAGATGGCAACACAGAAATGAACTCTGCATGCTATAATTACTAATGAAAAGAGAGATTAATTCGGTGAAACAAAGTTAAAAAAGACTTTGAAAAACAGAGAATATATATAACTATACATATGATTTAATTTTCATGTGAAAATATGTACTGAATAACATGAAGTTAAGCACTGTTTTTGGGTTTCCATTTTACAAAAAGGACAGTGTTTTTGTTTTTCTACTTTTATCTCTGGATAAAGCATACTGTAGATGCAGTCATAGTT